>JADDOH010001639.1:0-73067 GCA_016648135.1 Agrypnia vestita | reverse complement strand
GAGAAAGGAAGTATTGTAAAAACTTTGTTTTTATGGGTTAGTTTTTATTTTATTTATCTATCTACCTAGTCCCGCCACAAATACTGTTACACAAATTCCATGAACTATAAGTCAAAACAATTTGGGGAAATTCCATTAAAATTTATATGGGTAAATTTTCATTTCTATATGACGGTGTTGCTCAGGCGCGTGGTTTATTTCTTTACCAATTTTAGTTGTGTTTGTCCCAATTTATAAGAATGTTGAGGATTGTTTTTACCAACATCCATAATCGTCCACTTGTCTGTGTTAAGGTTGAGAAGCCATGTTCTAGTCCATTGCATTATCCGCTCATGAGGGTTGTGGTTGTCACTGATTGCATTAGCATAAAGTTTGGTATCATCTGCGAAAAAGCTTGCTGTCGAGGAGATTTCAGACGACAAATCAGCTATGTAGATGGTAAATAGGAAGGGACCCAGCACGGATCCTTGTGGGACTCCACTGGTCACGTTTTTAAGACACCTCATTACCCACTCTGACTTGAAATTTACGTTGTTCTAAAAATGCCTTAATCCATCTGTATAGTTTTCCCTTGATTCCAATATGATCTAGCTTTACAAGTAGTCTGTTTAGCGGGACTTTACCAAAGGCCTTATCAAAATCCAAATATAATATATCGATAGGTTGGTGTTGGTCATGTTCATTTGTCCAATGTTCCAAACACATTAGAAAATTTGTGGTGGTAGACTTTTTGGGAATAAACCCATGGTGTTCATCTGGTATGATTTTATTTGATAATATGAATTTACATATCTTTTCCATGCATTTGCATGTGATTGATGTTAGGCTAACAGGCCTGTAATTTGATGGTTCCATTTTATCACTTTTTTATATATGGGTGTTACTAAAGCTTGTTTCCATTCTTCTGTATATTTATTTGTAAACGTGTATTTTGGAAAAAAAAATATAAATCAAATTTTTATTTTATAGAATTTTATGATATATCAAAATATGAATGCTATGATAACAGTTGTGATAGAAATATTACGAAATATATGTTGTATTCCGATTTTTTTCCCAAATAAATGGTTATGTAAAAGTCATGCTGCAATGTTCCCACTGCACGCCCCTGGTGTTGCTATAATAAGTTAGTCACCAAACATTTATCAGTAAACATGGATCACGAATCGCTGTAATTGCATTGCATAAAGTTAGGAAGATGCCGGGAGATATTTTAAAATCTTTGGTTATCAGTTGTCAGTGTCAGTTTGTGTATCACACAATTAATCGGTTCAAGGATACTTAGGATATTGAAGATCGGCAAAGAAGTGGTTGCCAGCAAACTGTATGGACTCCAGCAGTGATCCAAAGCCGGGAGTAGCATAATTCGGAGAAATCCTCTCTATAAAACTCCATCTCTAAGGGACATCAGTACCATAAAACGGTGTCTGAATAGGGACGAAAACGGGAACGACATTTGTAAAAACAAATGCCTGGGTATTTTCATTGAGTTGCGTAAGGCCATTGATAGTATTTCAGACTCAAAATTAATCGAAAGACATTGGCATTTTTCGAAATGTAAGATGTTGGCTACAAAGCTATCTGACTCAAAGATGTCAACAACATCTCAAACTACAACATTCAATAAGCGAACCTGAAATTTAGGAATTCGGAATTTCACAAGGAACTGCCATCGAATCAGGGGCGTGCAGCGGGAACAAGAAACATGACTTTTTCCTAAGCATATATTTTGAAAAGAAACCGAAATAAGAGGTATATCTCGTAATATTCCTATCATAATATTAAATATATAGGAAGAACAATTGACAAACATATCAAATGGCAAGACCATGCCAATCTGATCGTGAAACATTTGAGAAAACTGATCTGTTTTTTTCACAATCTACCCAATATATTAAACAAAAATACTATTAAAATGGCGTATTACGCGTTGATGCAGTCCCTCTTACAGTATGGCATTAATGGGTGGAGAGGGGCTTGTAAGTCCACCATACAGCCATGAATCATAATACAAAAAATAATTATTAAAACGATTCTCAAAAAACTTACTATCCTATTGTAATTATATTTCAAGAATTTAATGTACCATCACTCACAAAAATATACAAAACTAACTCTCTATACCAAATTTACAAAAGATTATTTTATAAATAAATCCAGCACATTATAAAATAAAACACAAAAATATAGACATAGAACAAAGGGACAAATAAAGATATCAACTTTAAGAACCACCAAGGCACATCATTATACATACTTGGGAGTTAAATGGTACAATACATTGCTGTCGCAAAACAAATTTCAAGAAAGAAACATTCCAAAGTACGAACAGTTTAAGAAAGAAGTCAAAACCTTGATTTTGGACAACGATGTATTGTTAACATTGAACACATGTCTCAAATTGTTTCTGCATAATAAAAATTAATATTTCTAAAATATAAAATGGTTTCTGCTTTTGTACTTTAATTTGGCTTGTCAATAAGCTCGAGCTTTTGGCTCGTATTATGGGGAGTATAATGTCTTTCAAATGTTAGAACATAGATTTAATTTATTATAAAAAACATTATTATGTGTGTCTACTGCAAAAATAAATAAATTTTTTTTATTTAATATGACATACATATATGTTAGTGTAAAACATCATTTGTAACAAGCAGTTTTTTTAATTATAATCTAAAAACCCTGTAATAGTATTGGCAGGAGTATGTAGTCAGTATATTTAGGATGGAGTTAGGTCACACAAATGCCGAGACATAAATATATAATGGACATTTTGACATAAATATTAAATGATATAAATAAAGATTATTTTACGCCCAATACATATATATATATCCATCATGAACACAAATATCCACCAAATACATAATAATGGGCCGTGACAAAAAGCTTTTGACCGTTGTATATATCTAGACAGTCAAACTATTATTTCAACTGGTTACATATGGGGTTTCAGCACAATTTTAGTTTGTTTTAAATTTAATTAAAGGTGTCCTGTAGTGCAAAAAGATATAAAGCATTGCTTGCGATAGAGATGGAATGTAGAGTGTAGTGTAGGCAGGCATACAATAAGGGTCATAAGTGCGAGCGGTCGTTGAACGAGATGGTTGTTAAGTGAGGAACGACTGTACTTCATTCATACATTTTTCAGATTAGATTATTCTTTTAATTTAAAACTGTAATATCCGCAAATCTCCGAGAATGTACATGGATGAATCTTTGCTCTTGGAAGTCATGCACAGTGGTACCTCGACATACGAGTTTAATTGTTTTGTCTCGTATGTCACTTTGCTCATATCTCAAAGCAATTTTCCTCATTGAAATTAATTGAAATGCCATTAATCCGCTCCAGCCCCTGAAATGCCACCCCATTTGTTTTTGTTATGTGTTTTTGAAAAAGAAAAATGTATTTATTGAGTATTAAATTACGAATATTGAAGAGAATGTTAAAATAAACATCTTTTATAAAGTGTTACTGTCGCTTAATTTTCGTCACCGTTTTTTCTCTTCATTGTTATTTTCTTTTGCCATGTTTTCCTCACTTTTATCCGCAGGACGTTTAAATAAAAACATGTAAGAGGTTTGTTTCTTCCCCCTTTCAGAATATTGTGGAAATGACTTAGGCAAGTGTCATTAAATAGCTCCGATGTACGACCAGTTGCAACTTTTTCGGGGTGTTTCTTTTCTACGAATAATGAAACTCTCCCACATTCCCAAGACCTCTTTATCTCACTTGTAGACATAACCTCCTCCACCTCTGGTTTCTCCTTGAATCCAATTTCTTGCAGAACTTCCGTATGCTGCTGCGACTGTATGTCTTGTAACTCCTTGGTCGTCAGTTCCTGAGAGTGCTCCTCAATAAGCTTGTTCACGCCTCTCTCATTCCCTCCAGACCCATGGATTTTCCCAGACACACAATCTCCTCTACTGACACTTCGGGATTGAATCCTTCAAAGGTCCTTTCGGCTAAAGCCTCTGGCCACAGCTTCTTCCATGCACACGGCTGTCACAGGTTTCGTGAATGGCGCTTTACCCAGTGCAACAACAAGGGCAACGAATGGGGACCCACCACTTTCCCAGGGCCGTTCTATGAGCCGACGGCTCCCATATCGGCCCTACTCTTGCGTCGCCAGGTTGACATTTTTCTTATTTATAGCCATCCCCGTGCGGCGCCCGTGTATAGGGCGAACGCCGCAAGGTTCTGGCAGCAAAAAACCCATTCGTTGTCCCCTCCACCAAGAACTTTCTTTATTAAATCATATACAAATACAAGAAAATTAAAAGCATATAAAAGAAATAGATTTGTGCAGCGGCATAAAAATCAGAAGTAGAAAAACAAAAGAAAAGAAAAATAGAAATAAAATCAGGTTAAATACAAAATCAAAATAAAAAGAAGATAGCAAAATAGTAACATAAAACAGTATAAGCGAGGAAGAAAACAGGTTAAATTCATAAGCAAAAATAGCAACAAAATAGTATCATAAATTATCCAAGAAAAGAAAATTAAGATATAAAAACAGGTTAGAAAAGAAGCAGAGTAGTGATACACAAAGCATACGACAGTGGAGCCGTCACACAAGAAGTTGGAGAGAAGGATCTGGTGGAAGGGACAGTGGATATGTGGGTTTTTTGGATTTAAAAGACACTCCCAACAGGGAGGGACGCATAGGGATAGGAGTTCAGTTCTTGACGCCCGCAGGATCCACGGTCATAGCAGATAGCTCACCCACGAAGCAGATCCCAGCGCGACATCCACGTCCGGGCATAGGCTCGAAAGAGTCTGAGATTATTACCTTTTTTAATGAGGTCATCGTTCCTAGGTGAACGATGCCCCACTCCTTCCAACTCGCTTAGCATCTCCTCTCTCGCGTCATTCAGCATCGACCACTCCCAAAGAATGTGCCCCGGAGTCTGTCTCACACGCCCGCAAGCACACCACGGGTCCTCAGCGAGTCCAAGATCAAACAATTTGCTCCTAAACTCACCATGGCCCGCGATGAGCTGCATAGCATTGTGGTCAAGCTCCGGAGGACCCTCCTTGCCCATGTCGCATGCGGCAACTCTAGGGAGAAAGGAGTAAGTCCATCTCCCCTGGGTGGCCGCGTCCCATCTCTCTTGCCACTTTCGCAACATAACCGTTCTAACCCTCTCGCACAGTTCCCGGTATCTAGTATCCGAAGGGCTGAATATCTCACCATATAGTTCAAGGGCAAGGGCAACAAGGGCAGAGTTATCCGGAAATATTGATCCATTATTTGCCTTTTCAGCTTCGCAAAACTTTAATACTTCATTGGAAATTGTTCTTGCACCACCCCGGACTGTTTTGGACATAATAATTCAGTGTATATTGGAAATCAAGATGTCACAGCTCACGTGCAAATACGAGATTGAACTGAATGTCAGGGCGAGGGGTTACCGCCGGGTGCGGGCGGGGCGGGTTTTAGTTTCAAAGTCGACGCACACCAATTTACATTGGTTAAGCTCTAGGGCATTCGTATGTTGAGGTACCACTATATATAGGACAGAGCAGAAAGTTTAAAAATTCGAAATCTGTTATTAAAGAAAAAGGGATTCTCTCATGCTTCGGAGATATTGCTCAAAGAGGTGGAGTCTTGAGAAAATAGTGGTCACTGGGAGTGCGGAAGAACAGCGAAGATAAGAGAACGGTCTCCATTAAGTTCGTCGGACGCAGTAAAGACCGACACCCCACTAAGTTCAGCATGGCTCAGGACCAAAGCAGAACAGATTAACCGACCGATACAACTTGACCTTTTCTGTCAAATCTCCGAGATTTGAGTGCAGAGTTTCAGTGTGTATCAACAATCTCTACGTAAATTCAGACTTGTATCAAAAATGCATTTTTTACTTTTACCAGTTAAAAATGTATTTTTGAGTGACCAATTGGCACATATATAATTTATTATCTATCATATATATATATATATATATATATATATATATAGATAAAACTTCGCATGTAAAAAAAAAAATTCAGAGTAAAAAAAATGACGATAAAGTAGCCAAATATGCTCATTTTGTATGTATATAAAGCCAAATTTCAAACTAAATTGAGTTGTGAATGCTGAATTATTCAGTACCGTTATGTTAAGATAATCGAGATTCAATTATATCTTAATATTCGACTAATATTGAGTCGAATCTCGATTTTTGGTTCGCCGCAAAAAAATATGGTAATTAACCCTTTTAAAACAGACAAAACAATTGAATAAAAAATACAAAATTCTAAAGAATATACATATTAATGTACGTATATTGAATGGCAGGAATAATTTCATGGACGCGTATTTGCGTCATTGGGCAGTCATTAAGTTGTGTGTACTCAAAATGTTTGTCAAAGACTATTTGTAGTAATAACATAACAATTAAAATGTATTACCAAACCTAGCCAACCAATTATCACTCCGCCCGTTCTCAGCGAAAAACAGCAGCAGTACTTCGTAAGCGGAGCCATCTTGTATTGCGCTCGTAATAGATGTAAAATGATTAGACCTAAAACTAAAACAGAATAATTCTCGATATAGGTTGTGACTTCGATATTTAGCAACAAACATTGTACAAAAGTCATGCAATTTGGCACTACAAAACTATTTTTAAACAAAGATGAAAAAAAAATGGCTAAGATAACGCGCAATCATTAAAATCGCATTCTCATATAAATAATCAAATTAATTAAAGCGCATGGGATTACAAAGATATAATATTATACGTACATTTGCACCGTGAATAGCTACTCCAAACACCCAATAATTATAGATTGGC
The DNA here is from genome assembly GCA_016648135.1 of Agrypnia vestita. Lineage (NCBI taxonomy): Eukaryota > Metazoa > Arthropoda > Insecta > Trichoptera > Phryganeidae > Agrypnia > Agrypnia vestita. Next base: position 66,287 of record JADDOH010001639.1, on the reverse strand, counting down.
AATCTAATTCTCAATAATCGATCAACGATAATTTGCAGAAGGCGGTCGGCGGGCTCGAGCTGTTTGGAAGAAAGAGCGAGTTGCGGATTATGACATCACCTCCTTCGTATGCAAAGTGCAAAGCTTCCAGAAACCTTCCAGAGTTGCAACACAAAAATGCAACTAAAATCATGAGGGACGCCACAGGATGGTAAACCACACACATAAAACAGTTGACAACGTCTATGAAATAAGAATTGATGAAAATGTATAATATATTTTTTTACATTACTTTACAGGGACCTACACCCTTTAATTGGTGTGGGATTTTTTTTACTACCTATATAATTTTTAAAAGGTTATAATATATTTTTTTATAAGGCAATTGACACCTGTGACCTGTGATCATGATTCCCATGTAAGAAAAACACTAGATCAACACAATGCGTATTTGGACAAAAAATTATATAATTACTGTCAGACGACTTGAAAGATTGTCCAAAGCCTTATAAATGATAATGAAACCAAAGTATCTTAACCATTAGCAAAGTTGAATGGCTTAAAACACTCAAATCGTTCATCAAGCGTAATAAATAATCATTCAATTTTTAGATTACGATACTCTGGGTTACTTACCTTACGTACGGCTAGACTCTTTAATCTACTCGGTAGAAGTGCAAAACCTAAAAGCTCTATTAGCTTAGATACTTTTACGGACTACTTATTATAATAAACATTTGAGTATTTCATATTAATATATGAATTGAAAATCTAAAATATTCTAGCAAAAAACCGCCTAAAATAATATTCCAAACTGAAATACGACACCATTACACTAAAACCCGCAATAAGTACCTAAATGTGCTCGATTATTACAATAGCTGCATTTGTAATATTTAACAAGTTCGGATCACACTTTTTTGTTTTGCCGTAAACGATGAATGCAAACCCTCGTTCACTCTTTTGATTTTTAGTTCCTATTTTAAATTCAGAACACAAATATGAACACGAACAAATTTTATTTTTCAAGAAGTTTTATTTTTCTCTTCCCGTACGCCCGATAGCGACCAATAAAACTTTGTTTGAAAACATTGATTTATATGGGAACTCCCTTTTTGTCAGGATTGAATTTTACTATTCTATCCTTAAATATAGCGCAGATGCGCACACGAACAGATAACAATATGATAAAAAGGAGATTGAGGTTTAAACTTGCATTCACAGATGTCACTTTCCACTTCTGTTAATTAAATTTCCCGCACAGGTGTATCAGTATTTAAGAGGGTTTTTATTCAGTTACACACTTCTCCACGAGAATTAATAAATTTATTTGAGAACTTTACAGAGCAAAAATCAGAAACACAGTGATGCATCTTAGACCTCTTCGTACTATTTATACTCTATATCCTTTGTTTCCAAATGAATATAAACACTTATTGTTTCGAAGGGATTTTTATCATGTTAAAATAAGCAGTTTAATGAGTTCATTGACCCAAAGGGCTGGACAGGCTAAAGGTTAAAGATTTATCTCTTTGTCTTCTTATGAAATCCTCCAACCTACGGACTAACGTAAACAATAAGTTCATTGACTTGAATGGTTAACCTAAACAAAATAAGTGTTTGTATCGATAACCTAGTTCAAATAAATGCCAAAATATATTGTTGGTAAATTTTACAAGTTGCCAATTAAATTTTCCCCACACGTGTATTCATATTTAAATCTGACAGAAATAATAAAAGTAATTTTGATAATCTTATAGTAAATTATGTAAATTTGTACTTGTCTTGTAATTCACTCACTTTATGATTTTAGTTGAATAAGAGTTAGTTATAGTCAAATTTCTTATCTTTTAAGACATTTTTATGATTTTCGGGCATGCTGGTATTAAGGCCTATAAAAATGAGCCATAGGCCTTATTTCCCTCCTTACCTTGTAGACTACCACAGTAACTAGGAACGCTTATAAATTCGTACTGTCTGCCCCCTTATCCGTTTACCCATATGCTCTCCATCTATCACAGCCTTATTACAGTTACATAATTGGTTTCTATCGAGATTTTATTAATGATTATAGTGCATTTATTCTTATGAAAAATGAGTTGGACTCTATTTTCAGTGATTTAGACCACAATGCCTCCCAAAAGAGCGATATGGTCAGAAAAATACCTGCTGGCAGCGGTTCGTGCTATATAGAGAGGAACTTTGATTACTTATTCTCTGAAGAACGCTCAGAAATTGTATTAACGACCAGGTGATTTCTTCGAGTTACCATGCTGAGCGTAGAATAAGAAGCTAAATTGGTCGGAAGGAAATCAGATTTGTCGAAATAGGACTGTCTGTGACACCACGGATTAATGCACCAGACACGGCAAATGGTTTCATGTGGAATCGTTTGTTTATCAGCAGAAGCAACAACCATCGGGGCACTCAATGATCTTAATACCTTTGAGTGCCCCGATGACTGTTGAGCCAAACAAATTGTCGAGATTTTGAAAGAGTTCATCGTTAAATTACTGTAATTATCTTATTTTCAATCTTAAGTACAAAATATAATTTGTAATTCGAAAATTTATGTATGTTACAGCTATGGGCCTTATTACCCAACCAAAGTATAATAAGGCCAAGGTGCGGTGTTTTTAAAAAGGTTTAATATTTGGTTCTTGTATGTTAGAAGTTGTCAGATTAGTTTACAATTTGTTCGTATGTAGGGCTGGTTAACAATAAAAACTATTGATTTATCTGCGGTATTTTTCATTTTAGTTCAAATCATTTTAACCTTTTACTCGCACGTAGGTACCATAGTTCTGAAACATTCTGTATTTTAAAAACATATTGACATTTAAAAATGTATCAAATGCATGTGAAATACTAGAATAACTAAAAATGGTATATTTGTTAGTTATGATACTTTACATAGGGTGGGGGTCGTTCCAAAATGTTTGGTTGTATAAAGGAAAACTCCCGCAATTGCATATTTAAAAAAAAATTATTATATTAATAGTACCCTGGAGTGACGCTTTTATGTTAATATTAGGTCCTTACATATGAAATTGGCGTTTAGTATGGGAGGAACATAAAGCCGATTTTTTTTTATTATAATATATTTATTTAATCAAAGTATGTACCATTGCTATCTATGCACTTTTGCCATCTCAAAGGTAGTTCATCGATCCCTTTACTAAAAAAACCATTCGGACGGGAATCAATAAAATTTTTGAAGGCGGTTTGACTGCCCCATCGGAGTTGAATTTTTCCTTTGCAAGAAGTTATCCAAATTTCGAAAAAAATGGTAATCTGTTGGGGCAAGGTCCGGAGAGTACGGTGGATGTCTTAGACATTCCAATTGAAGCTCCTCTAATTTGGTAGCCGTCTGTTGTGCAGTGTGTGGTCTAGCGTTATCATGAAGCAGCAGTGGCCTAGAGCGATTAACCAGCCTCGATTGTTTAGCAGCTAGCTTTTCCATCATGGTTTGCAGTTCCTGACAATAGACATCTGCCGTAATCGTCTGGCCAGATTTAAGAAAGCTGTAGTGAACGACACCAGCACTAATCCACCAAACGCTCACAAGTAACTTTTTTGGAGTCAATTTTCGCTTGGGGCATGGTTTGGCTGGTTCGGCAGGGTTCAGCCATTGCGATGAGCGCTTTCGATTATCGTACAGGATCCACTTTTCATCACAGGTAATGATTCGATTTAAAATTCCTTCATTATTGTGCCGGTTGAGTAATGCAACGCAGCAGTCAACGCGCGTTTGTTGATTTGCTTCACTCAATTCGTGAGGTACCCACCTTTCAAGTTTTTTCACCTTACCAATTTGCTTCAAGTGGATTAAAACAGTTTTATCACTAACACCGCAGCCTGCAGCTAACTCGGATGTGTTTTGCGATGGATCCGCTTCCACAATAGCCTTCAATTCTTCATTATCAACTTTGGTCTCCGGCCGTCCACGGGGCTTGTTCTGCAGGTCGAAATTTCCAGAACGAAAACGTTGGAACCAAAAACGCACTGTGTTTTCTTTTGCGGCACCGTCGCCATACACATCATTAATCCTTCGAGCCGTTTCTGCAGCACTGGTGCCACGGTGGAACTCGTACTCGTAAATAACGCGATATTTCAAGTTTTTCACTTTGTAAACTGAGTGACGCAAAGAAAAAAACAATTGAGGAAAAAACAAATGAATTATAATTTTCAAAACACAAATACATGAGTAAATAGCTGTATAAATTTGGATTTGGAATTCCTAACCAAAGAGAAGATATTTGAGATCAAATTTGCCAATACGGCAAAACGCCAATTTCATATGTAAGGACCTAATAATAATACGAAAAAAAATAAAAATTTCATTAAACCATTAACACAGTCACGCCCGTCAATCATTTCGGACAGACAAATGTGAGTTTATGACAATTGTCATACGGTTTAAACACATTTCAATCAGCCGTCCCCCATGTATGTATTGCCGTCATATTTTAGAAATGTTTTTAATGGGGTCGTTTTTCTTCGGATCGTTTAATTCGAGATGAAATAAAATGGAAACAATTTATACTAATTGCGGTCACGTTTACACACAACTATTTGAATATGTACCACGGAGGCGCAAAGTTAATTAATTAAACCCAGAACATAACAGAAATATAAACTGTTAATATTATTTATTTGGTCATCCAACAGGAATCATCATGGTATGAAAATAATAAAAAAATTGTTATATCCACAATAGGGTAATTTCACATTTTACAGATATCAATGAAAATATATGAAATAGATTCAGAAAACAAATTTATTTTAATTCAGTATGGATGGTGTAGGATAATGTTTTCAATCATAATTTTTATAATTAAAATCTTAAAAAATACGATTCCATTAAAACGCGATATGATTGGTTGTGACGTTGTTCAGCAAGAATTATAAATAAACCATATGTGATCTATGGTATTTGTCACTATAATTTGTTTATTTTCTATGGTCACTCTTCGTCTTCGCTTTGTTTTTACTCGTGTTTGCGTGGTTTTTATATAGATTTTGCTGTGTTTGTATTTTATTTTGCCGTGTGACCTATTCTAATTTAAATAACTATCTAAGAACACATTTAAAATAATGGAGGACGGATTTTCACAAGGAAAATCATATAACTTACCGAAAATTGATGCTTTAATATTGGATTTATTTTTCACTTTTCAGGAATGAATTTTACATTTGGGTACCATATAACATCTACGAAATTTTTCCCTGACTTTATGAACGCACTATACAAAAAGCCGCTATATACCGCCGCAAAGCACTAGGTATTCAAAATTTTTTTTTTGTAAAAAAACGAATGAATGTCTAGCCTAACGTCACTTGCGAAAATAAGCGTTTGATGGAGTTTAAAATCGTGATTTACAAAATCGTTTTTTAACGTGAGTATACATATTAAAAAAAATCTTTTTCATAAGTGTATTTTCTAAACCAAAGTTAAGATTCTTCTATTAAAAAAAGTGAAATTTTCCTTTTATAGGACGACACAATTAAGACGATAATAACTTTATAGACTTTATATATTTAACATTAACATAAAAAGATTACCGTAACAGAAATAAATAAAACTTAGTAATAATAAGGAGGAAAAGTGAAAGAACAGCAATAATCAGTAATGCGTATAATGTATATAATGCACGTTGTCAGGAAGGGTGACGAGTTTCCAATATCTGCCTCACCGTACGATGACACTATTGTATTTATACTTATCTTATTATCTAATATCTTTCACGACCGTGACGAAATTTCTCCAGTATCAAAGATTATCCTTGTGATGGTAGTCATCAGTGGCGCCAGGTTGGAGTGAATGTGACATTTTTGTATAAATTAATATATTTTGTACATGTATTTTTGAAAAAAGGTTTTTAAATAAAAATAAAGCAAGCAATATATGAATTATTAACAATTTTTTTTTCACCATATTATGAACCGGTTGATTACGAGCATACTAATGTCATTCACCATGAGAAGGGGTATCTTTTGAGCATGTGTGAACAGGCTTGCTTATTATGAGCACGCTTATGTTATTCGCGGGCTTCGCGGCTAGTATTATCAATGCGATCTTCTCAGTCCGCGAAAGATATGGCGCGTTGGGGAGATGATAAAACATTACTTTTCGTGACTTATTATAGGAATTACGAATGTCTGTGGAATACTCGGTCACCGTTGTGTAAAAATAATATAGCAAGAAATAAAGTTTATGAAACGTAATTAAAAGGCATGAATGATAAAAATAAAAATTATAAAAACTAAAATCAAAATGTGCGGATGGAAACTCGGGAACTGTTTTAATTTATTGGTTCACTTGAATTTTCTATTTCAGTTTGCAATGTTTCCATTTTGAACAAGAGCGTCTCTATTCTATGACAAGAGCATGCCACTAATAAGCATGTGTGTTTGATTGTTAGCTTTGAGCATGCTTATTTATGAGCATGCTTAAAATAAGCAAGCTAATAATGAGCAAGTGTGTACAGTTGTAAGGGCATGCTTATTAGTGGCATGCTTATTCACATGCCACTAATAAGCATGTGTATCTGTACCTTAATGGATAAATCGTGTAGTAGACTTTTTTCCACTTAAGAAAAATAATCGAATTATTAGTGTGTGTAGTACCTACGCACGACGCACATTGTTTCACTGTATTGGTGTTTAGGGGTATAAACACCAACACAACGAAACAGTATGCCTTGTATGCACGGCTTACACATACTAATTCGATTGTCTTACTTAAGAGGCTCTTAAGGCGGCCATAGACACTCCGGTGCACCGTAGAGGTACACCGCATATCGCAGATCGGTCCGTACCGCAACGTGTATGGGCTTACCCGTAGATCTCATACACGTTGCGGTACACCGCATGAGTCTTACTACGATTTTCGAGTGTACTATAGTAATGGGTCCGCTCTGTACTCACTACTACAATGTAGTACTACATTGAAGTGCACACTTCGCACATTTTGAAGTGTAGTGCACACTACAAACTACAAACACCAAAGTTATTGAAAGTATAAACTTCAAATAGTACTCTTCATTTCAAAGCGAACACTACAAAGTACATACACTTCAAAGTTATCGAAAGTATGAGAAACATACTGTAAATAGTGCATTTTTTACGTGAAATTTTTGGAAAGTTGATGTAGATATATCAAGAAATCTCTGGAAACTGTAACAACCCCCCCCCCCATGGTTTGAAAATTTTTTGGAATCAAATGAAGAAATCTGGCTAGCGACCTTTTCTTTTTTTGTTAGGTCGCCAAATGTTACTGTGGAGAATATATCGTCAATTTATCTTAAATATTTTTCTCGTTGACATTTTTTTTTTTTTTAGCTCGCCAAATTTTTATTTGGGAAAAAAATATTAACTCACTAGTACTACATTACTTCATTTCATTACACTTCACTTCATTAATACTACAATTACTTCATTTCATTACTTCACTTCATTAATACTACAATTACTTCATTACATTACTTTACTTCATTAATACTACAATTACTTCATTTCGTTACTTCACTTCATTAATACTACAATTACTTCATTACATTACTTCACTTCATTAATACTACAATTACTTCATTACTTCACTTCATTTCGTAGTACTACAATTACTGCACTTCAAGTATTTTTTACTACAATTGTAGTGTACACTTTGTAGTCTTCAAACTGGTGAACGTGTGTGTGTTGTAGTCTTCATTTTGAAATGTAGTTTTTCCCTTCGCTAGTGTACTATTCGCATGTTTGAAAAGCATATTTTTATACGGTTATAGGATGCTATTTTTTAAAGCTCTTTTGTGCGTTTATTTTTATTTCCTGCTTAAGCAATGTTTTATATGATATTGCACGCGTTAAAGATTTTATATAAATATATTATATGTATATATTCATATACACGTTATAAAATTATACTTTAGAAGGATCAGCTTTTTCAACTACGGTTTTTGCATGACATTGCATAATATGTCAAATATTTTATTCAAAATGGCAGACGGCATTCAATTGTGTTCGCGTGTCACATCTGTCAGCTGTCATCTGTTGCGGTGTCGCACCCAGCACTCGCGGCATGACGCCGGAACGGCCGGAAACAAACTGAAGCCATGTATTCACTAGGGGACAAATCGCGAAACATTCCGAGCGGCATGTCGCATCAACATCTACGCTCATGTTTCGGGGACAATGACGCGGTCATTTGACGTGTACACACCGGGATTCACATATCACTTGTCGCGGAAATGTCGCCCGATGAGGTTATGATGACAGCTGCGTATCTATTTATTTTAACGAGTTATCGAAACGTAAGAGGAGAAAAAGGTGGTGGGTGTGAAATTATTTACTGCAAAGAGAAAGAAGGATGGATATTCTATGCGATCTTCGAATGTCTGACGGATCTTTTGCCAATTTCTCTCGAATAACAACAACTGTTTTTGACAATTATTACAAATAATCGGGCCTTCCATAGCCAAGCAAGACAATATTAAGGAACGCTGTTGGCCCTCACATCATTTTATTTTTCACTCACTTACCACGTGGTACTGACGCAAAGCATGATGTCGCCGTAAGCTCGCTCGGGTACCGTGCGAGTAGGGTAACGTATGTTGTGCGCGACGTCGCGGAACAGTGCGCGACGTTGCAACGTCACGTAGACTCTATGCCACGCGTGATGTTGAGGGGCAATTTGTTCCATAGTGAATACATAGCTTGAAACTAAACTAGGGATGGGTAAAAAATATCAATATATCGATATTGTTTGAAAAATATCGATATATTGATATTCAATATCAACGTTCCCTGTAAGGTGTGCGCGTGTGCGCGCGTTCACCTAGCAAAATGTCTCCACACACACGTTTTACACTCCGCACAGTCAATATTATAAAACAAAGTTTCCTTTGCCAGATTTTAGTTTTGCTCGAATGCATGAAACAATACATGCACAATTCCTTCGCACGCTTTCGGAGAAATGAGTCGAATAATACAATTTTACCTATTAATTACATAAAATTCATCCCCTTAAAATGTCGAAAAGGAGTGGATGTGGAGACCGTTAAGAAGAAATCCTGCGATAAATTTAAACTGGAATGGCTCTCTGAAATCGTCGAAACAAAAATGCCATCTTCAATGCATTTACAAAAAGTAACAATTGGTGAAATATTTGTTTATTCGAAGACATATGATCGTGTCAAATGCATCATATATATTCCGAAGCAAATATGAAAAGTAGGTACAATAGAAATGCGAAGTTTTTCTAGTAAGTAAGTAACATTTTTTAAACTAAAAAATATGTATTTATTTGAGGCTTGTAATACGGGCTTGCCAGGCAACTTTCCTCCGCTTTCTTCATACCGGACAAAGCTAGAGAAATTATATAAAATCACAGTAATTAATAAATACCCTATGGGGGGGGGTGAAAATTTATCGCACCGCCACTGCACAGATGCGTCGAAGATCCGCACACACAATAGAAAAATTAGAGGGAACGTTGTTCAATATATATATATATATATATATATATCGACATTTTCTTTCATTTACCCATTCCTACCTTTTGTCCGTCGCGGTCGCAGAGACAAAAATAATCGAATTTCAATTCTTCTGCGGTCACTCGTACAGGTCTGGAAACCTCCACCCGCGAACACCACACACGCTGCGGTACGTCTCTAGAGGTCGCCCGTACACAGGGCCGGCCCGTTCATATAGGCAAACTAGGCGATGGTCTAGGGCGCTCGTATTTGGGGGGCGGCACCGGCCTAGCGAACGGATAGTCAGCGTCAAGATCATGTAAATCGGTCGAATGGTTTGAACGCGCGGCCGCCGCCCGAACCGAAGCACAGTGGGTCGAAACCGTAATTTTTGGGACTTAGGGACCAACTTTCTTTTTTTACTTTTTTCTTTATGCCGATGGATAGAGCTCATTAACCTTATCAATAGTTGTCCTATGAAACTTTTTCCTAAACTTTATAGTTTGAGCAAAAAAGTTTTGTATTTTTTGTTTGGAGCGGATCAAATAAAATAAAATTTCTGCTAAGTGGTGACTAACCCCGTTTTGAAACCTTTTTTTTCTCATACTTTGTCTAGTCTACCATCGTTTGATGCTATGAGCGTGTACATAAACTTGCTACTCTACCAGATAAATGGATCGAAAAAATAAAAAACCTATATATTTATAATATTATTTTTTATTTGCGTAATTTCTTTTATGTCAAACCAAATATGAAATAGTGAGTAAAAGTACATAATAACTCAAATAATCAACAAAAAACGAACATAATTATACTAAAAACTAACTGAAAACTTAATAATACAACAGCAAACATATTTTTTTACAAATTGTAGATAGTAGTTTTACGATATATGTACAGGCTGTACCAGAGCTAGCAGCAAAAACTTGGCAGGTAGATTCCTGACTATGTTATGAGTCTAAAATGTTCAAGCAACCATGACCTAATATCAATAGTTATGGAGATTTTTATATTCGTAACTTCATTTAAGTCAAACTAAATATGAAATAGTAAGTAAAAGTATTATAGTATTAATATTATTATTATACATTCTAAAATCAAACTCACCGCTCGACGCTCTTCACCCTACCCGGCGCGGCGAATACGAACGCGAACAAACAAATAAATAATCGATCGATAATAATGATAAATATTGTTAATTAATTATGCATACCTAATTAGCGGTCACCCGGTCGCGGGTCGCGGATCGCCCGGAAGTCCGCACGTGTCGAAGGGTAGGTACATGTCGAGACAAGTTTGCACCCGCACAGATGGCCGGCCGCTCTGTGGCCGCTCTCCGGCGTTCGTTTTTATTATCATTGTCACGTTAAATTATTTTACAATTGCGGGGACATTTTACATTTTACATTTTTACTGACACGTTTATTGCACATTTTAACGCACACTTTTTTGCCGCTTTCTCTTCATCTATAATAATAAATAGAAACAAAATCTTTTGAAAATAATTCGGTCAGTTTTTTTTCTTTAAATATATCGCTTGTGTCTATTAACATCACGTTTTAAATTCCAATGAAAAAAAAACCTAAATATATTTAAAAAATTTCACTTATTATTATAAGTTCATAAAACCTTACGAAGAAAAGGAAGAAGAATTGATTTCGAAAAGATTGATGTATTCAAAAATGTGTAGAATACTTAATTACCTACTATCATCATTTTAAATATCTTTAATATTCGAAAAATTCATTGAGATATTATTTAAAAGGAGTGCCGATCACCTCTCTTATTCATATAATATATATACAAGTAATGCAAAACACTCTTTATTATTTTAAAATATCAAATTATCTCAAGATCTCATAGATATGTACTGAAAAAACGAAATTATGTTTGCCGCCATTTCAAGTGATCGATCGCTATCAAAAGTTAGGTGTCGATAATTATTATGCGCGAAATATTGAAGTCGACCTACCTGTCTCAGATGACAAAACGGCTGATTTTAATAAAAACGGGTAAAATTTTCATAAAAATCAATAATAAACATAATACATGTGACATTTCATATGACAGATTCTCCGCTGTGCTAAACCAATTAAAAAATAAAACTATATAAAAATCAACAATAAAACCAATACAGGTAGACCAAAACTAACTAAATGAACATTTAATAGTACAACAGCAAACTTCACTATTTTTTTACAATTGTAGATAGTAGTTTTATACGAGATATTGTTCAAATATAAGAGCTAGATGGGAACGAAGTAGTCGTATTTAACCCAGTTTATAAGGAAAAATTGTGATTGAAGGAATCATCTCTGAAGCTGTGAATGTTGAACAGGAATTACAAATTACGGTTTCGACCCACTGTGCGGCGGCCTGATAACGTCACGGAATATTTAAAATTTGAATTACTCCGTCGGTAGGTATAATAGGTACTTCACTACGAATTTCGAAAATTTATGACAATTGGTTCACAGATGACAGCACACTTCGGTTTTTTGGGAAGAAATCAAATAATAAAGAGATATTTTTAGAGATTTTTGACATCGATATTTGTCTAGACATGTTTCATTTTCAGTCAATCAATTATTTAATTACATGATGGTAAACTTAATTTACAAAGAGAGGGAGTAAAATATAAACTTGGTTTTTATGGGTTAGTTTTTTAACAATACTTTCTTATTGATTGTGTCATTTGTATTACACTTCATAGGTACAAAATAACATTTTTTATATGTGAATATCTCAGAAACATGACGCTTTAGGATTTTATGACCGAATAGTTTTATGTTTGTATGAAAGTCCTCTATCGATTTATATACATTTAATTTGTGGCTAAGATTTTTTATAAAATGGCGGCGAATATGCAAACTTTGTATGGGAGAGGCCTTTAAGATATTTGCAATAGATTTCCCTTTCAGATTTTTTGCAATAGGGAGATCATACTAATGCCTTAAATTCTCTAGTATCATATCACCTCAAGCTCTCGGTAAAATAATTCCAGAGACGTGTGATGCCTTTTGTTTAATGTTCTGCGAAAAGATTACCTGCAGGTACCTAATAAAATAGTTTTGTTTAAAATATTCATTTATTTAGATTTTAATACTAACGACCGCCAAATTTTGATTTCAGTTTTGCCATCAGGATACTTATTTTTAAGAAAATCGAGTGAGGCCATAAAATAAAGTTTAGCCTTTATTTATAGTTAAATCTGAAGAGAAAAATACGAATCAAAATTATAAAATATGTTTTAAAAAATATTAACAATTAATTTATATGAATAATTTTATAACCATATTCATATTGGCATCAGGCTCCAATTCTTTTAGTTTTTGCAGCAATTTTGGGTCGATCGTGGTATTTTTTACGCGCTAAAGATACGGTTCCAATTTATAAACTTCGATTTCTTTACAACGCTTAAGACTTTTCATTTAAAAAACATTGCACCCAACATAACCTCTTCCTGTCACAGCTACGACATCACATAATAGAGAGATACTGAGGGCATAGAATAGAGAATATAAACTGAGAGCGCCACACACGCACAGATTTGTCAGCCGCGGCCGCACAGACAAAAAGTATAGAATTTCAATTCTTCTGCGGTCACCTGTACAGGTCTGGAAACCTCCACCCGCGAACACCACACACGCTGCGGTACGTATCTAGAGGTCGACCGAACAGATATACCTCTACGGTCTACCGGAGCGTATATGGCCGCCTTTAGCCACACTGTTCGTAGAAGATACACTTTCTTCCACACTATTTCAATCATTACAGAATTATTCTTATATAAGATCGACATGTTATTTACCTTAAATGGATTATTTATATGAAAATAAAAGACTTATAACCAGCGCTTATAATCTACTTACAATACAAATAAACTTACAATGCGAATACTTAATTAATTAATAATCATAACAATATAAAACTAATTAAAATATAATTATAACTAGAACTTATGCTTAGGACTCTTTGAATCATACTATATACTATCATATAAAAATATATTTACAAACATTTAAAATTTAGCAATTTCGCAACATTATATTTATTTATTTACAATGTCGTCGGCGTCAAAATAATAATGTTAATAATAACATAAAAAAATCATTTACAAACGTTAATATTATTACTATTATTTTATACCAATAATTCCTTATATGTATACATGCGTATCTTCTAACATATAGCGAATTTATAATCTTATCTTGGTACTTGCTTGCATTATATTATCAGAAAATTTATGTAGGAGAAATTGCTAATAATCTTAGATCTATATTTATCGTCATATATCTCTGTCTATAAACCTCTGCATACCCTTGCGGAGAACTAATTTGTTTGTTCCGCACGTGCACGTGCAGATATTACATTTTAGGCAAAACAAATACAGATCTCGGGAATTTTAAAGTTTCGGACATCGCAAATGTTTTCAACCCTCCTGAGCATTATCGTCGATTTCTCGATAATCCATTGCTTCCCAAATAAAATACCACTATTGTTCGGTTTCGGATCCTTTGAAAACGGCTGCCGAATCGAGCCGAGTGCAATAAAATTTATTAACCCTTGTCGCTAAGTGCGGTATTCCCAAACCGACAAGACCTTAAAATATATTCAAGCTAGAAGAAACATTATTTTTCATTACTTTTATTAGCCAGCTTAAACGCCGACTTAATTGCATTCATTGTTCTTTCCGAGGAAAAAGGTTTGTTTGTCACACAGCTGTGCACACGTGCAGTAGGTATAAGCCTGGGGCGAAAGCCCCGCTAAAAGGCCCGCTGGTCATAAAGCTACTTTTGAGATGTGGATTCGCGTCATTTTCGCCGTCGATCTTATGGGAATTAATCCTCTACGGTAGTGATAACTATATCACACTCCTACAAAACAATGTCAGATAACAGAAAGTTAACGGATCTCGAGTGTGAGGTTTTAATATCTAATATGCAAAGTTTGACATGTTTGTGGAATGACAGATATAATGATTTTAAAAATAGTGTGATTACGAAGAAACTGTGGGAAGAAGTATTGTATAGACATCCTTGTATATTAAAAAAATCGAGTTTCGTTAAATTATTAAACAAATGGTGGTACTCTTCGTAAACCCTTCTACTCCTGTTTATCGGGTGAACGCCATATTTCCTCTCGACATTCAATAAATGAAATTTCCATAAATGTCTGACGTTTGCACTTATAAGTATGACGGCACGGCGTCTGACAGAAGTTACCGCTCAGCCGCTTTGTAGCGTAGCCGGCGCTTCTCACCGCTTGCCGCTCTGCCGCATTGACGCTCTGACGCTCTGCCGCATTGACGCTCTGACGCTCTGCCGCTCGCCGCTCGTATTATACCCGGCGCCTAATAATAAATTAATTTCGATGAAGGGAAGACATTAGAATCCATCAACTCTGATATCCTCACGGTCGATCAATCGGTGGGTAGGTGGGCGGAAGTGCACCCCCCCCCCAGCTTACTTTCTATGATTAATATGATTAGGAGTCCGCGTTTCTTATATTATTTCAATGTAGTTAATATTGTAAATCCAGTTTATACTAAAATTAAAAAATTGAAAATTCATTTTACATCATTGGAATTCCCGCTTTCCTTGGTATTTCCATTGCGTTCGTGTGACGTGGCCCATAGACACATGCTCATTAAGATCATAGAAACCACAGAAAAGTGATATAAAAATATTGACGTGAGCAAAATTACTTGCGCACGCGTTTGTCTATGAAATCGTATTTATCTTTGGATGTCAAATCTGGTCTATAAAACTACGACTCCTATCTTTGACTTGATAAAATATCGACCTAAAGCGGGATTCCATCTAAACGTCTGAAGGCGAAAACAAGAAAGGAAATGTAATTAATTGTCCCGGATATGTCAGAGTGAACTTCGCTGCTATGTTATTGATCGCAGCTTGGTCCCCTGTTTTTGACAACCGGCATGTCGACAACTGATGAGCCTGTAGAAAAGTGAGTTTTCATGTAGAAACTCCAGTTACCTGCGTCTCATTACAGTGGAATATGACATTGTCAACGCAAGGGATTTTTTTTCCTGAGAAACACGGCACCAAAGCGTGTCATAAAAAACTGACAGCAAACACGTTAGACCACTCGCTTTCTTATGAATACTGTAAGAAAATGTCAGTCGCAGGGATAGCTTGTTCATCAATCGATCATCGGAGAAAAGCGTTTTACCTTTGAAGAATATAAGAAATCATTCAGTCGGAAAATTATTTCGTTGAATCACTTGAAAACAGACCGGAGAAAAACCTCTTGTGAAGAATGTAAGAAATCATTCAGTCGTAGAGGAGTCTTGCTGAGTCAAGGCAAGGATTTATACTTGTGAGAAATGTAAGAAATCATTCGATTTGAGAAATATTAAGTCACTTAAAAAATCATCAGAAAAAATCTTTTTGTGAAGAATGCGAGAAGTCATTCAGGCAAGGTTTTTTTTTTAACTCACTTAAAAACACAATCCTTTGCTTGAGATAAATGTGTGGAAATGTTTGAAGCGACTCCACGACTGGAATGAAAGAGTTTTGATTTATTTCTTACCGATTTTTTTTAAAATTAATAAAAATAAGTTAGTCAGTGTGAAATCGCATAAAGAAAACCACACATAAAAATACACCACGGAGACGAAGCGCGGAACAAAATATGTTGATAACACGAGCGTGAAGGCTGAGACCGGGTCGAGACGTAAAAAAATAGTTTCTAAATAAATATCAAATAAGGGTCAAATTAACTTTGTTTACTAATATTTAATAGTACATATAAACACATTATGAATATACAATAAACTTATGTAATAAAATATAATATAGATATACAATATGACGTTGAACAGGATAGACAAAAATAGATTTCAGTTCATAATAATTATAAATATAACTATCCCACTCCCCCAATAATCATTAGATGAAAAGGTTTCTTGAGTTCATGGCACGAATAATTAAAAATAATAGTTATTTACTCGTATGATACATCACAATATGGTTTGTTAAGTTAGCTTTTCGTGTAAAAGGTTTTAGACAAAACGGACATGTAAAAGGTTTTTCACCCGTATGCACCATCATGTGTTTCGTCAAACCACCCTTTTGACAAAATAATTTGCCGCAAACCTCGCAGTGAAAGGGCCTTTGTCCGGTATGTATCATGGTGTGTCTTCTCAAATCTCCATTTTGAACAAACGACTTTCCACATTCTTTACAGCCAAAAGGTTTAATACCGGTATGGATCAATTTGTGTTTAGTCAAATCTCCATTTTGACAAAACGATTTCCCGCAGTCATCGCAGCGGAATGGATGGTAACCTCTGTGAAACATCATGTGCCTAGTCAAATGTCCCTTTCGAGTAAACGCTTTGTCACATTCCTGGCATGGGAACGGCTTTAGACCAGTATGGTACATCAAGTGTATCTTCAGCTCACGACTTACAGCGAAAGATTTTTTACAAATTTCGCATTGGAAGGGTTTTAGACCCGTATGGACCATTGAGTGACTTCTCAAAAGCCTCTTTTGAGTAAACGTTTTCCCGCAGACGGTACACTTAAAGGGTTTGATTCCCGTATGCGTCATCAAGTGGTTATTCAAGTCGACTATACGGCGAAAAGATTTTCCGCAAATTTCGCACTGAACTAGTTGTAGGCCCGTGTGTATCGTGACATGCCTGATAAGTGAGCTCTTCATTTTGAATTTTTGTCCACAGTCGTTGCATTGAAATGGTTTGACATCTATGTGGATCAATGTATGTCTCAATAATGAGCTTCTATTTTTGAAACACTTTCCACAGCTCTCACAAGGAAATGGCTTCTGTTCAGAGTGAATTACCTTATGTCTGGTTAAGTCGCCTCTTTGACTAAATGTCTTTCCGCAGTCACCACAAGAAAAAGGTCTGAGTCCGGTATGAACCAATTTATGCCTAGTCAGGTCCCCGTTCTGGCAAAATGACTTCCCGCAGTCTTTACAATGAAACGGTTTCAGGCCTCTATGAAACGCCATGTGGCTCTTCAAGTGTGTATTTCGATTAAACGATTTTCCACATTCTTTGCATTGAAACGGCTTTTGTCCTGTGTGGATCAACACGTGCCTTCTTAAATCCCCGTTTAGTCCGAAGGCCTTACCGCAATCTTTGCATTGGAATAATTTCTTACCCGTGTGAACCTTCATGTGCCTCTTTAAGTCCTCGTTCACGGTAAAGGATTTTCCACATCCACATGCGAAAGGTTTCTGACCGCTGTGAATAGTTATGTGCCTTATCAATGAACTCTTGCGCTTAAACAATTTTCCGCAGACTTCGCAGTTCAACGGTAACTTGATAATTTTTTTAATCGTCATCAAGGTGGTATCTAGGCCGCAGTCGAGCTGGACTTCATCTTGAGCTAGAAAATTTTAAATAAGACGATGAATTATGCAAAAAATATCACAATATAGGTATAAAGCAGCAGACTCCGTTTTCGTCTGTCCTTCGGCTGTCAAGTATTGTATACCAATAAAACAAGAAAAAACATCGACTTTCTCATCATATAAAATTAGTTGTATCGTACCAATCTTGTGAAGAATTTTTATTTTATTTTAGATTTTACAGATCATTAAAAATTTGAAGACAAACAGAAACAATATTTTATTGTAAGATAGTGTCGATATATTATAAATGCTCAATGTGTGCGTTTAATATGAAAATAGAAATCGAAACATAGTCCAGGAACGTAGAAGTGAAACATTAAAAAATAAAATAAAATAGTAAATGAATACATGAATGTTAAGCAAAGAAGTAAAAATGAATAAAACACAAATACATTAAACAAAAACTCACCTTTCACCAGAGGCGCGGTGACGCTCACATCGCTTGTATCCGAGTCCAGAGGATCAGCGCATTCTTTCTTAATGTTAGGGAAATATATGTCGATGACGTCGTAATCTGGAAACGTCTTCACAATACTTCTCTCTTCATCGCGGGCCTCCGATTCTTGTTTAATGTTAGTGACATGGTAATTTAGAATGATATCCCGGGACTGAAGATTCTGCACCGAGTGGAGATCAGCAGGAGCGTGCACACGGCCTCTGGCCATGACATCAACCTAAAATGTGCAAAAAACAATCTTTAAAACGCATCTTAATTGTACATTCATACTAGGAATTGGGAAAATTATAAGTATCATTAAATAAATTAATTACGCGACGACCTCGCTTAACGAGTGTAATTCAGCGTAATCTGTTCCCGAATCTTACTCTTATGCAAAATATTCATTAAGCGAAACCATTTTTCCCAAAGGAATCAACGCAAAATACGATAATGAGTTCCGTGCCCAAATACAAAAGAAGGCGAAAATCACTTTTGCCTTCTCACAAACGATGTTCTTGTAAACAGTGTTGTTGATCAATATGAGAGGCAACCTTTCAACACCTTGAAAGTGATATCTTATGATAGTGCAAACCGTTGATGTAGACCGAATTTATGCGCGTGCTAGGTCAGCTATGCTCACATCTCATGCTTGTTCATCAATGATTTCCACGCTATTTGTTTTCTTCTTATCGCTGTCTTCTTGAGGCTTTTTACGGGGACATGCTTGCAAGGGTTATTAAAATTTCCACTAATTTTATTTTCAAAAAATGCGTCTGACCACAAGTTTGGAAAAAGGTATGCGTTATGCCACAAGTTATGCGAATCACTCGTTATGGGAGCCTCTAAGCGAGGTTCCACCGAGGTTTTAAAATTTTATTTTATTTGGAAATCAAATAGCTTTTTGGCAGTTAATTAAACAACAATATGAGAAAAACAAAAAAATTGAGCCAATTGCGTGATTATTCAAAATTTACATAAAATGATAATTATATTATTTATTGATTTGCGTTAGTCTTTATTTTGTTTCGAATATTAGTTACAATATAGTTTATCGTTGTCATTATTTATTATTAATTTATCATATACAAGAATTCATCATTTCATTTCATTCATACTTTGTACTCTAACGTAACTCTGGGACCATCTATTGGCGTCAATAATGACCCGTTGACGGTCTGTTTGTTAAAAAAATAAGATAAAAATTACAAGATTTATCTACCAAAAAGAGAATCGATAATGATTATAAACCAATGGGGTTTTCACGTTTACAGCAAAATTTATTTCCAGCGTCGACATATTCCAATACCAGGAACTTAGGTTTTTAACTTCTAAAAACACTATCTAGATTAACCTGACAACCTACCGCTGCTACACGGCAAAAATGAAGTTTTGAGATTTGCCTAGAATAGTTTAAGTTTATGAGGGAATGTCTTACATTTATTAAATGCTATTTTAGAGTGAAACGCTTTACCTTTGCAGAGGGAACGGTGCCAATATCGGCAACTCGGCCGTCGCGCTCATCCGGCCGCGACTCCTTTACCAATACACCAGTGGCCGCTTCGGACCTGAAATAAAAAACCTTTTCTAATAGCTTCTGCTCTAGCAGTCTCAAAAATTTTATACACGAATTTGGAAACTCCTCTCAAAGCAAAACGAACTTATTTGATGTCTTGGGTATTTTTTTTTATTTATTCAAATCATATTTAATATATACATATTTATTAAAAATGAGGAAAATCAGAAAAATATAAATCTTCAGTACCCAGTATCATTTGAATAATGATAGTACTTGCTAGAAACACAGCTACAACCCATAAAATTAGTTTTAATAGTAAGTTTATGTTAAATTCATTAGGGCCTGGATAAAGTGGAAATTTAAAAAACATAAGTTTTTCCCAAAATAGTTTATTTCATTGAACTGGAAAACAAAAAAATCTGTGCTGTCTCTAAACTTTTACCTATGCTGGCCGGTCGCTTGATTAGTGCTGTAAAAGCAAAAAGCATAGATTTTTACGTTTTCCACCAATCAAATAACTCGTTTTTAAAAAAATCTATGCTTTTTCTTAACTTCGTAATACTATCTATCGAGCAGGCCTTCGGTGTACATACAAAAATCTGCAAAAGAATGAATACATTTTGGCAAATAAAACCGAGAGGGATATATGTCGAGCGTGTTGACAAATGATACGGTACATTTATTTCTAAAATTTGACGTAATTTTAAAATTATAAGTGTAAAAATACTTTCACTACACACATTTAAAAAAAGGATATTATGTGTTTTACTTATCCATTTTAATTCTTATTTATCCATTCATTCAATCCAGTAACATATTGCGTAAATCAAGTTATTGCAAAGCATTATTTTATTATTGTTTTTTCCTGACAATGCCATAGTAACAAATTCACTTAGATTAATATATTATTTTATTTTATTCATCCGAGTACATTATATAGCATGAAAATGTGTCATGATCGACAAATCCGCTAGCAATCGTTAGTATCATAAGTCAGTCAAGCTGCGACTGAAGGTTGTAATATTAAAATTTTCATACACTTCAAAGTTCGGGTAGAGCCCTGTTTATCCTACCGACTGTGCTCGTAGAAGAGCTCAGAAGTATTTTTGTATTCAATTTACAGTGTTCTATTAACACTAAAACGACTAAAACAAAATCAAAAGAAAAGATAATTCCGCAGCGAAGTAACCAGTTTTGAAACCATCGCAAATCAGCGCAGACTAAAAGTAAAAACAACAAAATCAATAACGCAACAAAAGAACGGCAAGAACTTCGAGAGAATCTTACCGTTTCATATTAACTTAAATTCTCTATTTATCGCTGAATTACATCAACAATGGTTGTGACAAATACAAAACGGTTCTGAAGCAAATATTCCAAAAGAATATTGTCAATTGTGACACGCTGTCTTTTGGCATTATGGCTGTATAGTGAACATTTATACCAATTCGATTCATAAGGTAGGATAAGGGGTGAGTTGTTACAAATATTCGTAAACTGGTAAAAATATACATCTTTCATTGGGAAATGTTTTACTGTTAATTACACCTGTTATTAGTCATAGTTTTTAAGGAAATGAAAAATAAATATGATTCCATTTAAGAAAATTTAAACTTTATTATTGTATACTCTCTTACGAAATAAGCAAAGCGAAGAGTTAAAATATATAAAATGTTAAATGTTTATTGTATTTATAGTTCATTATTGGAAATAAGTGTTCCAGTAATTTCTAAATATAATAATTTTGTTCGAATTCACGGCTAAAATAAATAACTAACCCATAAAAACCAAGTTTTTATTATTCTCCCTTTCTTTGTAAAATATAACAACAATTAAAGACGAATTAAAACGTATAACATAGTACTAAACTTACAGGAATTTATTATATTTCTATAATGTCAGATGTTTTGAGCTTTGATATGACACTTCATACTTTGCAGATTAAATTCTAAACACATTTGTCAGTCAATTTAATCAAGATTTTGATATATTTGTGAATTTTGCTGTCATCTGTGAACCAATTGTCATAAATTTTCGAAATGCGTTGTGAAGTACCTATTACATATACCGACGGAGTAATTCAAATTTTAAATATTCCGTGACGTCGTCAGGCCGCTGTTGGTAATAATCAAACATTTGTATGGTTTCCAATTTTAAAAAATCAATTAAATTTTCTAAAAATCCAAAATTATACTATAATTTTTTTTTAACGAAAATTTAATAGATCTTCTTGATCGTCGCCATGAGTCTGCTTGCAAAGTTTTAGCTTGATTGGATCACGGGAAAAGGGTTAAAAATCGAACCAAAGTTTTTTCGTCAAGAAAACAAGCAAGCAGACGCCACGAGTTAAAAGAAAGGAAGTAAAAAGAAATTACATGGATGAAAAAAGACTCGAACCTCGGACGCGCGGATGGCAACTAAATGACATAGCCACCACTGCTTCTCCCTGGCCCGTCAAAAATATACTAAACTACATATTGTAAGAGCAGGGCTTATATAAGACGCAAACCATTAATTTACGCCTCTTCCGTGATTTTTACGGCTTGTAAATAGTGTATTGTCGACTATCTTGAATTGAGTACTAATCATGAAGATTCAATCAATTCAAAAGCTGATGAATGATTGGTTATTGAATTGAAAATTAGAACTATTTCGCTTAAAAAAGATAATTATAATTCATTCGTCGCATTATATGTCTGCGATGCTGCAGCGATAAATGTCTTCGAGTCGAAGACGTTGATTCGAAGACATTTATCTCTTGTTTTAGATATCGAATAATTCATAAGATAAAATGTCTATGCCCCGCTTGTGCCTATGGTCGGCAATTATTTCTCTTTTCTATGGCAATGATTTGACAATCGCTATTTACTTATCGCGTCTTGTGATAGCTGGGAGATAATAAAACATGAACCGCGCTCACCAAGATGTTCCTTTCGTTAAGACCGAGCCAGGGTCCCCATCCGAGAGCGGCGATGAAGGAGCGCCCTACACAGCTATAAACATAACGCTCCCCGTCATCAAGCAGGAATACTCTGTGAAAGCCGAACAGCGCGCTGGTAAGAGTTGGTTCATTAACAATTAATTGTCAAGTGACATGAAATACGCGGACACGACGTGAGCGTTAAAGTTGGATGAAAATATAAATGTCTGGACCAAGGGCCGGTTGAAATAGTTAAGAAAAAGAAATATTGATTTTTGCAAACGAATTGAAGGATTGGTGGGAGACGCAAAAATCTATGCCTTTTGCTTAACTATTACGATTATTACTACTTAACGTTTGATTGTGGTAGTTACTACGATGAAACAATCGGCTCAATAGTGACCATATTTGGAAAATCTAAAAGTAGTGCAAATTTCCTGTAGCATTTGTCACGAAATTTGCACTATTCTTGGATTTTAGTTTGATAGTACGCCAACTAGAGATGATCCGTTCATGAATGAACTGTTCACCGTTCCGAATGAATGAGCTGTTCAGTTCACTTTCACCGACAACCGTTCATCAATTCAGTAGCCGTAAATTAGGAAAAATTAATAATGAGTCCATTCTTGCTAACACTTATATTTTCTATAATAATATTGTAATGGATTGCAGGAATTCGAACTGAATTGTAAAAATGGCAAAACATTTCCCAATTAATTTGCATATTAATATAATGAAGTCAAATTCAAAGTCTCAAGGGAGTTAAAAGTCAAACAATTTATCAATTTTTGGTTTTGTAAAACTTCAAGAAATATACCATGAGAACTAACTATAAAGATGTCTTAAGACCCATATTCAGAGAATTCGCAAATACAAAAGAAATGTAAAATTTGTATTATAAAAAAATAAAAAATGTAAAAAACACTTAGACTTTTTTGAGTTGGGACATACAAATTATAATTGAGAGTTGGGATTCTCTCTGGGCAATACTCTCTCATATAATTTGAAAAATTAACGTCTTGAAATTGTAAGCTCCGTACGGCTAGCAGAACAGGCAAAATATTTATTCAATTTTTAATCGTTCGCTAATTCCCTTGCATATTTTTGTTGCTTACTGAAACAAAAAAGAATAATTAATAATGAAGATATCTCCCCGTTCACCACTGAAAGATTTTCTAATAAAGTTGCTTCCTCAAATTCAATATCGACAGGTAGGAGTACCAAGCGAATTGGTGAATAGTTCAAAAATTTAACAATTCACATATTACGTAGATAATTCTGATTGGTTGCCAATTTAACGAAAAATATTTTGTTGCCATTATAGAAGAGCAGTACATGGTAAAAACAAGAAGCTGTCCGTTTTTTTTCCGAAAAACATAGATCATTATACTTCGACTTCCTTGATTTAATTACAGCCCGAGGTGACACGCAATTGTGCCCAGGAGACTGGTTTTCAGGAGCTCTCCAGCACTGTTGTACCGGATTATTTTTTTATTCCAGAAGTGGGTTCCAGTAATGAGGGCTGGGGAAGTACGCACGCAGGTGATGCGCAGATAGATAAGAGGTCTCCAGCCGAGAGTGGCGATGAAAAGCTCTTCATTCATGTAGACATATCGTATCCTGACATCAAGCATGAGTGCTCAGAGTACTCCAGGAGGGCCGAGCAGCGCACTGGTGAGCAGTTGATTCCCTTGAATTGTCAACGCGTTCAGAGATATTTTCTACCACGAAAATGTTATACCGAACTTCCACATTCGTTGTTATATTTATATATTAAATGATAAAATAATTTTCATTTGTCTACACGATATGCAACAGATAATAAATTTGGCACACTTAAACTGAATATCTACTTTTGATGGCAACGAGTGTGATGCACCACGTCAAGTTCTTTATTTAGTTTTCGTATCCATGTCGGTTTACTATTTTTTACGGTTTACTATATTTTATATTATTTACTACTGACCTTTGCCATAATTTCACGCAATTTTGTATTGTTTTTTCAAATGGCTATGTTCACTGGTA
This sequence comes from Agrypnia vestita, assembly GCA_016648135.1. Classification (NCBI taxonomy): domain Eukaryota; kingdom Metazoa; phylum Arthropoda; class Insecta; order Trichoptera; family Phryganeidae; genus Agrypnia; species Agrypnia vestita. The sequence continues at coordinate 41,533 of JADDOH010001639.1, read as the reverse complement.
TGTTTTGATGATATTCTTTGGGCACGTGGGGGTGAAATTCGTCATTAGCATACGGATTCGCGTTACATTGACCAGTACGTTAAAGTTCGGACGTTTTATTATTCCGAAACAAAGATGTTTCACTTAAATAGTGTGTAAACGCTACACTCAATTTTTTTTATCCGGGTTAATTTTTTCTCTGCTACCAGGGATGATCGAGAGTATTTTAAATTCCTTGTTCGAAATATAAAGAGTTTTTCAATAGGAATTGTAATGTTCTTGTTCTCTTCTTATTTGTGCTGGGTGCTTCCAATAAAAGATCATGTTGTAGACTCTTAGTTTATTGGAGGTAACAATACGGTTTACAGAGATTACAATTAACAATAGCGGTCTGTCTCGATACAATGGAAAAAAGCCTGCCTGAAACGGGCGCGCGACCTTATAAAACATTCGCTCTCTCTTTAACGCTCTGTCTCTTTCATGCCTCGCTACATACGTCCCTCAGATCTATTACAGGAATGATATTATTTCAAAATGTAATAGCGACCATAGTTTTGTGGTGCTGACGTGTGACCTGGAGCGGCGGATGACTCCTGTACCGCATGAGCGGTCCCGACTCCAATTCACAGGACTCACAATATTGCTTGCAATGGAGACTGAAACCAGTGTCTCTAGCGTAACTATCTGATTGGTACTTACGGTTGGAACTCGGCTTACTCGGGACTGCTGGTTCGCCACGGGGAACTAACTTCTATGAAATGAGACACTTGCGTTACGTGTGCATTTGACAATGAGTTTATTCAAAGGAAAGTACAGAGTCAATTTCAAGTAATATTACTCCAGGATTCTAACGGTAACGCGGGTCTGAAAAAGGTTGGTACATATGGGACGCGCGATGCTAAAAATAGTCCATATAACAATTTCGTACTCCCGATCAAGAGTTATACGTTTCTGTGCTCGCGGTCGGACGGCCGGGTTAGGAATAATTGCGGCACGTTCCCGCTCTGCCTGGTAGGTGCCCGCGCCCGCGGACGTCAGATGTCGCCCGGGTGTCGATTCCGCAACAGTTTTATTATAATTTAAATTTATTTTCGTATATTCTGACAATCCACCATGGTTAATAACATCATGGTGCCACATTCATACTGCCAATGTCACTATCAACTTATTGCGTGAAAAATTTGGTAAATCAATAATTTCGAGAAATTCAACTATTAAATGGCCTCCAAGAAGTTGTGATTTAATTTCCTTTGAATTAATTTGTGTGGGGTTATTTGAAATCAATAGTTTATTTAAACAATCACAAATACTTGATGATTTAAAATTGAATATCGAACACTGCATCCACGGCAGTAGGTCTAATTTATTTGATAAAGTCAACAAAAATTCGGTTACCGAATTCACTTCTGCAATCGAAGCCGAGGTGGCCATTTACACGTTTTATTTAAAAAATAATCTAATTTTTGGTGCTTCAAAATATTTTCTTGTATATTTCGCTAGCTGTAACCCGAAAAAATTACGGTACTTTTACATGCCGATTCCTAAAGAATAAGTATTTACTTATTTATAGCGAACATCCATGAAATAGTAAGAACGACTTTTATCAAAATATTTTAACATTTTTTTTATATTTCCCCTGCCGGCAGTCAATAAAGGTACTATTTTAAACCCTGGCGATTGTGCTAGGCGGAACACGAAATCGTTCGCGTCTTTGTTAAGCCCTAGTATATATTTATAGTATATTTTTGGCTGTCTTTGACGGTGACCGAGTTCCGACGGAGAGGCGGCGGTAGCAACATGCGTTAGGCGGCCGGTTCGGGTTTGCTGACCCGAGGTTCAAGCCCCATCTCCGGCCATTTAATTTGTTTTTTAGCTGTGAATTGAAGTGAATTGAATTGAAGCTGGTCGGACAGACAGATAGACGGACTAACAACGAAATTATTATTGGAAATGCATATTGTTATAATTTGAGAGATAAGAAACAAACGCAATCTAGTGCTGATATATGTATATGAATGGGCATCCGACGCGTTGCATGTTCATCACCCAACAAAAAAGATTTTGTCCCGTTAGCACGCATTTATATACTCGAATAAACTTGTTGTTATTGATAGATTGCAACACATACCAGCATAACATAGATCTTATAGTATGCATCGTTATAGTATGCATCGCCACCTTCAGATCCTAGATAATTACTTTGTTTTAGGACAATTCAGCGGTTCAAATATGATAGTTTCTCTCATATTAGACTCCCAGTTTAGTGTATGGTGCTAACGAATGAATATCTTCATAACACTCCTGTAGTATAAAATATCTTACTTATATTTTCAACGACAATATTACTTGAACGTCATCCACATTACTATTTAGCACTGTATTTAAAAACATAAAACATTTTTTTCATACAAAAAATATTTAAATTGCAGATGTCTTGAGAATACATGATTGTTTTGCGGAAAATGCAAGTGTGTCTTCTCTTGTCCCTGGAAAGCAGCCAAAATTGGAGACCGTTTCCAGCCCTAAAAAATCCTCAAGCAGGCGCACCCTTACTCCCGCCGATAAGAAGCCGGTTTCATGTTCTCAGTGCCCGTACACGAGCAAGCAGAAAGCTTCCTTGAGAATTCACGAACTCTCACATATTGGGAAGAAACTCTTTTCATGTTCACAGTGCAATTATTCGTGCAACTATAAATCAAACTTTAATGTACATCTGCGCACGCATAATGCAGATAAATTGTTTTCATGTTCGCAGTGCAAATATTCTTGCAATCGTAAATTAAGATTAACAGAACATGAGCTTACCCATAATGCAGAGAAATTATTTTCATGTTCACAGTGCAATTATTCGTGCAATATAAAATCAAATTTAAAAAGACACAAACTTACGCATACTACAGAGAAACTATTTTCTTGTTCACAGTGCGATTATTCGTGTAATCGTAAATCATATTTAAAAATACATACGTTTTCACACACTGGGGAAAAACTTTTCTCATGTTCACATTGCAATTATTCATGCAATTATAAATCTCACTTAAAAAAACATATACTTACACACAAACCAGATCAACTGTTTTCATGGTCAAAGTGAAATTATTCGTGCCTACTCAGACTCCAAATTATTATATTATTAAATGTATTATACTCCAAAAAACATGCGATTTTACACTGCAGGGAAACTGTTTTCATGTTCGCAATGCAAATATTTGTGGAATTGTAAATCAAGCTTAAAAGATTGTCTTTATGCATAATGCATATAGATTGTTTTCAAGATCATAATGCAATTATTCGTACAATTATACATCAAGATTAAAAGATTTGTATTTACACACAAAGCAGATAAACTATTTTGAAGTACACAGCTATTATTTGTGCATTGAGAATTCGCTCTTAAAAATAGACTGGCTGAAGAAATTTTATTGCATAGTGCAATTATTCGTGCAATTGTAAAACAAAAGTTTTTACTGGAGGCATTTAAAGATGGTATTACGGCGTTAAATCGCCTAAGACCTCCAGCAACTCGGCGCGCTGTCATTGAAAAACATCGCTGCTGTGCGTGAGAGAGTGATTAAATGTCAGCCAATTAGACACTGTTCACAAGAACTGCGTCTGTCTCGGTCGTCAACATAGAATTTTGAAAAAGATCCAGGTGACACAAGCTCTCCAACCTGCAGACTACAAATTGCGTCGCAATTACAATGCAGATAACCGTCGAGTTTGAGGACCTCAATTTAACGGACGATATTCCAGTCCATATATAATTTCTGAAAATTAATAATCTGTTAACTTTAAATGGTTATTATCGAGATTTGCATAATATATTGAATAATAAAGTAATCCATATGCGGGAAAAATATTACAGGAATTAAAATTTTGTTTAGATCATAAGGTTTATATATTTGTTCTAATAAATGTATTTAAATTTTCCTTAATTTTTTTTTCGATTTCAATGGCATACGTATATGTTACAGTGTTAAAACTACGATGAGTATATAAAGAAATAATAACTTTTCATACCAACTTAATTCTAATTAAACAAACGTCTATATAAATTGTGATTTAGCTTTTAAATTCGTTGGAAGTTTACTATTTCGAATTAGGCGCGTTGCTTGGAATAACCTATATAACTTAATGTCAGTCTATCTGCTTTCTATAAAAATCTACACTGCTTGACAGATCTGACCCAAATTCTGCAAACATATTCTTTAGGATCCTGCGGAGAACTTAGGCGCCATCTCCCCTAGAAAAACACGGTTAAGGTGGAAACACAACTAGTTAATTAGGAAGGGAAGTTTTTTTACTTATTACGTATTTACGTATTTATAAATAAATTTGGTGAAATAATGTTTCTCAGACTCATTTAACGCGTTATTTTTCACTAAAAAAGTAAAATTATTTGATAAACATAGCATCGTATTTGAGAGCTTAGTTTATTATTTAATAAAAAAAACTTTCAATACGAAATGACCAAAAAAAGATTGCGCTGCCTTTATGAGGCTGTCGCTAGCAAAATGTCTGTCGTAAATTCATAAAATTCCTGGAGAGTGTTGGCGAACATTCTGTGACAAATCACATGTTGCAATCGAGTTGCACGCAACATGAATCGTTTTAAATATTGAAAACTATCTGCACAACAAGTTTCTTAGACGTTAATTCCTTCGTTTGTTTGTGTTCTTTGACTGTGACAATGAGTATGAGTACTGCGGAGGGTATTTGTTTTTTGGTGATTAAAATATTATTTGTGAATTTGTTGTAAAGCTGTGTATTTTATTGAATTCTTTAAAGATAATTATGTTCTAGGTTTTTTAAATATTATTTTTATGGTCAATTATTGTGTGATTTTAAGAACCTGAAGATTACTTTTTATGTTACACCCTAACCTAAGATTTAGTTTAATTTTTTAAATACCGTTTAAACTGAAAGGATGTCTCTCTTTTTATTATTTTTTTCAATTATGCCATGCACCTTATGCACACAAATAAACCATTCTTATTTTATCTAAAAAAAAAAAACAAAAGATTTATTCTACTTAAAGGCACCACCTTAACTAAAGGGAAAACCCTAAATAGTCTTCTTACACATGTTCAAGAAAATTCTAGTCTGTTCCCGAAATCTCCGTATGATTAATTTGGATAAAATGTGATAGATTTCCCAATTTAATATTTCGTTTTGTGAATAATCTACGGTTTTTTCGTTCGACCTACGATTAATAGGCTGGCCACACCAAAATGACAACGTCAATATTTTTTCTATATTGCATTCTTTATATTTTGACGTGCACGTGCCACAAAGTGTCAAAATGGTCCCTCTAAGTACTGAAGGATCAAACAAGAAAAAAAGGCATTTGTCGAAGAAGAATAAGGTATCGTGGCGTAAAAATGTTGATATTCAGGATGTGGAAGATTTTCTCGAAGACAAGAGGCTGGAGGAGCGGCTTGGGTGAGCATTGAAATCGGTTTATTTTTAGGTTATGTTTTTGTTTTCCATGGTGGCTGCAAAGGAGAAATGCGATTATGAAGTCTGCAAACTATGAAAGCCTTACTGACATAGCTAGAAGGGTTAATAATGTTTCTGAAAAGCTTTCCAAGATTTTGTTTATATTCGATTTGTTTTGAAACGTTTTCTATTTTGCATCATATGTTAGGTTATTTGAAAATGCGCCAATGTGATGCAACTGTAGGCAGAGCGAGTGCCACATAACACTTTCTCGTATATTCTCATTTATTCCCTCTCACTCTAACTTTCTGACATTCAATGACGACAATGAAGTTGGCAAATAAATTGTGCAGATAATTTCTCGGCTGTCGCACTTAGGGCCGGTTTATCAACTTGGTTTATAGTAATATTTCGTTTAAACTATCGATTTTTGCGTTTTCCACCAATCACAAAACCCATTTTCGTAAAAACCATAGGTTTTTTAAAAAAGATTATACAATCTAAGTTAATGCAACCGGCCCTTAGTCTACTAAATAAAGCTTGTTATTGAAGGACGCTAGTGTGTGGCATTCTAAGATCTCTGAATACTCCACAAGGTCACAGCGATTGTCGTGTGTAAATACTCACAATGTAATCTGTAAAATTGTGACTTAAAAGACTTAGGTGACTCTCGTAGCTCATGTGTGAATGACACTGGCTTCTCACACCGAGGGTTTGATTCCCGGTGAGGTCACGATTAATCTGTGCTTTCGTGATGTGTTTCACTTTTGAAGTGTAAAAAAAGTCTAAATAAAAGATATTGTGCTGTAATGGATTGCGGCACATCCAAGGTTATCTTTGGTTTAATTTAGGAGTACCTTGTTGGTGTAACATCTTTCACCTCCTGATCCAGTGGTCGGTGGTTCGAGTCCCGTTCCACAACTCCAGCAAGTTAGTCCTATTTTCATAGCGCAAGCCTTTAGCTTAATTTGAAAATAATAAGAATATAGTTGTGACATCTCTTTAAATTTTACACATTACATTGATTTAAAAGACTGAAAACGTATCACTATATCAAAATCATAAATCTAGAATATAAGTTAATTATGAATTATCATCATAAAACTCTTTAACATTAAAAATATCTGCAAAAATGATGACTCGTCACATTTTATAAATAAATAATTTTTGTATGAATATGATATTTTTTTAATGGCAGAATTGCTTTACAATTTACAAATATTTTTCTTCATATTTATTTATCGCAAGTAGTGATGCAACGAATACAAATACGAATATTCGTATTCGCCGAATAGTAGATATTTACCAAATATTCGTATTCGCCGAATATCATCACGAATATTGAAAACAAACTATTTATGACTGAACGCAACGAAAATTACGATTTGGCTGTGCACCGTGTATCTGAACACACCTACGCACTATGCACTCTTATCGGGGATTCCCCTAACATTGAATGAATGGATTTGTTGAGTTCTCAAGTTGTCAATTGTTACTTGTTTTACAGCATATCACAAGTTCTTTCATCTAGTTTTGTTGTTTCTTTTGTTTTGTAATACGTATTGTTCGTTCCATTTTATTTCCGTTGTGTGTAAAAGTGTTAACTCTTAAATAATTTCAAATTAAATCTAATAACTTGACCTCTCGTAAGTGTGAAAAGAGTGATATTTGGACACATTAAACAAACACTAACGCCTGAGAAGTTACAAATGTTGTGCTTTTTGAACAGAAATTTGCCGGTGGTAAATTTTAATTATTAAATCTCGTAGTAACAAAAGAACAGTGGTGTATTGTTTTATTACCTTGTTGAATTATTCGTATTCGCCGAATAGTAGGTTTGATATTCGTATTTGTGAAAGTAGTATTTGTTGCATCTCTAATCGTAAGTGTACAACCATATTACTCTTTAGTGATTATGTGTGTGTATAACACAAATAGTTATTATTTGTATATTTTTTTAGTGAGAAGAAATAACTAAACTGTGGCAATGAGAATAAGCAAATAAACAAGAATTGTTATAACTACGGTCCCTACGTAAATTTGGTCGTCTAACAAAAAGGCATTTTTGTCTTTTTTGTACCAATATATAAAAATACTCTTCTCCACAAAATTTGAAAAAAAAAGTCTGTTGTGTTCAGAGAAAGAAACTGACATAAAAGTGAACAAATATGCTCACTTGTATGTAAAGCCAAACTTCAAACAGCCCTTCTGTAAAATTGCTTTTTTATAGATGTCTTGAGTGTACGTAGGGACCGTCAACATAATTAATTACTTTAACTTGTATTTAATTATATCAAAATGTATCCAGATATTCAGCAATCAATCACTAGGCACCAGTTGTATTAACTTGGTTTAAAGTAATATGTAGTTCATTTATAATATAGATTTTTACAAAATCGGATTGCTTGATTAGTGCGAAATGCAAAAATGTATGCTTTAAAGCAGCGTGGTTACCTGTGGTACCCGTACCGCCAGTGGTACACGAGTGGATAGTTGGTGGTACGTGAAAAATAATCAGTATTGGCGGACATTCATCAATATCATTATATTTAAATCAATAATTTCGCCTGCGGCGCTGCTGTATATTTGTAAAAATGAAACTGTAAATTGTCTCATTTTCATCAGAAGAATTTTTACATTTACCGTGTTTAATTAATTTTATATACATATTTTTTTCTGAATATTTTGAGTTTGTTCAAATCTTTCAGAATAGTGCTGGATTTATGTCACAGAGACATTATTAATCAATTAATGTATATTATAGATATCTCACAGAGACGAAACTGTATTAATTATGGGAAAGTAGGTATAGAAGTCATTTGGGTGTAACAGGACTTATGACCTGTCTTTTTATGGTTGGCTTAAGTGATCACTTTACACAATTGTAACATTCGCCATTTCCACCCATGATAGAATATACCATGCTTATTCATTTTTTTGGAAGTTGTATATATGTTCAAATTGCGTGAAGCTTTCATATATGAGTTGTAAGCGCCTTTTCCATGCGGCCTGTACAAAGCCATTTTCATTCCCCTAAATCCCCACAGATGTCGCTAATGAGAAAATCTACAATTGATTTACGGAATTTTGGGAGCAATATACTTTATTGTGTGTAATGAAATTCATCCGAATACTTGCATTACAATACCCATAATTACCCATAATTAATACAGTTTCGTCTCTGTGAGATATCTATAATATACATTAATATTTTTTTCTATTAATATCGGTAATTTTTTGAGAAAAATTGCTTGCGGCGCACTTCATTTTTTTATAAAAATTCACAATTATTTTGAACATGGAATACCGTTAATGAGCACAACAAATAATAAGGCACTTTCCTCAAAAATCAATGAAAACGAAAATAAATTTTTACAGAAATTGCTAAACAATAAAATGAGTACCTGCCTTCATCAATTTAAATATTAAAATTATTTTCCTATTGTGTTTTCATTGGTTTTTAATTTAATTAGTGTACAACCATTTTTGGTCATTGACTGATTACATCTAGCATTGAAATACAATTCCAGAACCCCATTTGCGGACAAGCCAGACTCTGAACTGTTTGTGGTCGACACACGTCCATCTGCCAAAAGCGTGAAGGCGCAGAACGCGCTCACCACAAGGCAGAGAAAGCGGCTGGAGCAGCCAGAAGTGCCAAGATGTTTTCAAGCCTTAGTCAATATTTCCAAGGTTGTTATCTTTATTACTGACAGTAGTCGCATTGTAATTAAAATTTTGAATTATTACATTTTTTTTGGTGACGTTAAAGAGTGACAGAGCAATGATATTTTTTAATGTTTACATGTCGATTAGTTTATGTTAGGGGAGGGATTTTTGGTACTAATTAATTTATATAAGGTTTTTCAATAAATTAATTGTTTTTATTATAAATTTATATTAAAAGTTTATACACTAGATTAAAATTTTTTTAAAAACCTTTAAAAAAAATAACTAAGGCCGCTTGTTTGGTAGTAAAAGTTTTTGCACTTTTTTCTTTTACTATTACGACTGCTCAAACAACTGGCCCTTAGATAGTACCTTTACACTAATGTAAAATTAAAAACAACAAATAATTGAACAGCAGTGAACATACATACATATGTATTATGAATTCAACAATATCTGTGTAACAACGTCAGATACAGATTGAGAAATGTACATTTTTTGACACCTTATCTGGAATGTGAGAAAATCAACCATCTTATTGTCGCCCCTTTCCATCAAAACCTTTCTCTCTTGAGATTTATTTACAAGCATTGTCCTTTAAAATATCTCGAAATTCAAACTAGAACAATGAAAGTCCCTCCTTAATGGGTACTTTGCCGTTTTCATTTCAAAATTCTGTGTCACATTAATTCATGTCATAAGTTTCTTGCAACGTGAAATAGGAACATGTCTTTCAATTTAAAAATAAATATATTCCGGTAATTACAGGTGGGAGATCCCAGTGGAAAGAGGAACCATGTCCGGCCCGTGACGCTCAGCAAGTTGACAGAGATGAAGAAGATGCGTAGCGGGATCTACAAGAAGAAATTTGATATGGCCGAAAAAAACCGAGCTCTGAACAGGAAAAATAAGCGAGACCTCAAGGAATGTAGGACCAATATCACCAAGGACTTGTGGGGAGAGGAAGGTGGGACCTTTGCCATACAGAGTATAAAAAGAATTAAAGAGTCATATTATTTTTCAAAGTAACTACTGTGTGGTGTAGTTGCCTGCTGTAAAAAAGTATTGCACATTTTATTTATTTAAGATACGCCTAGTACTCGGGAGGATATTGCGAGAATTACACCGCGTTTTGATGCTTTTCAAATATTGTTTATTCATATAAAAAGATGATTTTAAACGATATATTGTATCTATATTCGCACTTTGAGTCTTCATTCACTATTAAAAAGCTTCATTTTTTATTAAAAATACGTTAATTATTATTTTAAAATAAAAATTCTAAAGTGTGAAATGTGTCAAGAAATAGCGCAGTTTTGAATCAGATGCCGCGTGCCGTGCGGAAGAGGCGGACGTTCCTCTGTAGTCCATACACTTTTTCATAAAAAAATCACTTTAAACGTGTTTTTATGCCAAATTTGACATTAGTTCAAAATAATACCATGTTATATATTCGAAAGCAATCTATTTGTCGCAGATAATAAAGTTTTTTTAAACTAATTTAATATTATTTTGCTTTTCTACTGATTAACTCACATTGAACGCTCGTCAGAATGTCTGTCATATGCGAGCTTTGTGACCTTGTAAGTGGGGGTATATTCGCGAAGATGTCATTGTAATTTATAAAGTCAAGTAAGATATTAATTTACGACATAATTTTTAAAATATAGATAAATGGTTGTTAATTTTCTTTTTAATTCAATACATATTGTTGGAGCAGTTTTTGGTTTATTTTAGATAAAAAAATATTTGAATTGAATTAAATTCACAGGTGTTTTGACATTTCAGTCGGAAGTCAAAATAATATCTAAATCTGCTTATACGACACAAGTTTTAAATTAAAAAACAGTGATATAAGAAAAATTGTTTCTTACTATTTTTTTTACAACACAATAATTATTGGAGAAATATAAATACGCTTTTGTAAATTCTAGACTTAAAACATTTAAAGTTCTAATAATAGTACGTGAACATGACTTGCGTTCCCACATATTTTATACGTCGGTACTCCGTATGGTTGTCTCGTTTCCTCGCAACCTTTCTGTCTTTCAATGACATGTAAATACACACTCGTGCAAAGTTTATCTGATATGACGTTTGTTCATGTCTCGATCTCGTATTGAAGTAGCATGATCTATTGATGCATATCGCCCCTTTTGACAGCTTGAAAAATGTATGTACCGCCTTAATAGTTAAGCAAAAAGCATAGCACACCAATCAATCAACCAGTTTTCGTAAAAATCTATTCTTTTTGCTCAACTATTTCTATTACCAATGAACAAACAACTGGCACTTAACCTTTCTTCACTAAGTGTCCAAAACGCATAGCATATTATACAATAGGATTTAAATTTACCAATTTACTGGAATCCACTTTATTTTGAAATCATTACGTGGTTTTGGTCAGATTTCCGGCTTTTTCCAGACAAACTATTTCCATACATCAAGCGTAAACAGGGCAGACTTCTTTGCACAGGCAACTCGAAATAAGATTCAACCATTAATATCTCTTTATCTGGATGTGTTTTTATCGCTGCAGCAGTGACAACAGAGGCGCCCGCTCCTCCTTCTGAATGGCTCACGAGGGACACCCGCGACTGCAACAAGCCACGCATTCGGCCCCCTCGACCCCCGCGCTACGCTGCAAAGTCAGCCCCCGTTGTTGCCCCGCATCCAGGCGCCAGTTACAACCCCAACTTCAAGGTAATACTTGTCAAGTTTATTTATATGATTTTGGGCAGGTTATAAAAAAATATGTTTATTTTATTAATCATTTGAATCCTTGGTTCCAGAACTAATATTTTTAAGGTAGCCTGCGTAATTATTTATCACTAGCTGTGCCCGCGCGGCTTCGCACGTGTAGATTTTTAGTACAATGTTTGGATCGTCATAGAACTTTCGCGAACCTTCTAGAACATTCTCTTTCCAGAACTTTCAAGAAATTTTTCGAATGTACAGGAACCTTCTAGACACACCGATACATTCCGCCACTCAGTTTAGAATCTTATAGAACTTTTGGGAATTTTCTAGAACCTTCTCCTTTCAGAACTTTCTAGAGCAGGTTTTTCCGGAACCTCCTAGACTCACCGACGCAGTCGGCGCGCCTATTTTGAAACAATCTGAAATATTTGCGGCCTTCCCATAACAAAACAATGTGCTAGACAGCACATTTTTTTTTACGGGAAGGCCGCACCTCACCCACGCTCAGCCACCCCTACCAAACTCGCATATTTTCGGTGAGACACCAAGGGCTATCTACCACCATAACCACCGGTGGGTGGTTGTGGCTGGTTGTGGAGAAAACTTGATGGATAGGGAAACACTGGTTTCTTTATATATATATATATATATATATATTGATTACAGGCATTTTTTTCTTTTCTGAAAATGTCCAATGATAACATACCCTGAACATGAAACAACATATTATATCAACTGATATCTTGATCAAAATCGACTTATATGTAAAATTTCCTAATAGTTTTCTTTAGTTTAGGAGATAATAAGAAAATAAAGTTTATTTATTTTTTAGTAATTACATGACAGATTGCTCCATTTACTGCACTATTTATGGGCAAGTACCTTACATGGATGAGATCTTCTGTCTGATGTTTTTAATGCTATTATTAAATACATCAACATGATCGCTTCGTTCGTTTGAAAGTTGTACACTACTCCCAATGGCGTGCCTCTGCATTACATTCGCTATGCATTTTGGGATATGGAATAATACATGATGATTTAAGTAGCACTTGAAATATCTTTTTAGGACACAAACTGTTGGTTTGATATATATTATATATTTACGGAACCTTCGGAGTTCTATGGAATGAAAAAGCGATTGGTTGTTAATGTTTATTTCTTGGAGATAAGCTCTGGGAGCAAGTGAAGATGTACAAGTAAGTAATATAAGAAACAAAGAAATAGATAAAACTCGCAGGTCTGCTTGATATTATGACAGAAACTCGACTGTTGTAGCGTAGCTCGTCTTCTCAGCTCCACTCTATTGTTTCATTATCTTTACGGGCGTGGTGGGTTTATTATGTTAACGTTAACAAACTGCAATATATGCCCTAGGTCATACGATTGGTACACGGCGCGGGGTTGGACAGGCATCGCCACATACATATGTCTATATTCCCGAAATCAGATTACTTTATTATTCTGAATTATACAACATATTTTTGTAAAAAATTCACCTCATAAGTGATAAATCAAACTCCACCAAAAAATTAATTAAATGAATATCCATAACTTTGAAGCATAATATCTCAGTTCTGTGTCAGGGCATTATGCTTTATTGGATTTTAATTGTGAAGCATTTTAATTTTGAATTGTTTCTGTCGTATTTAGGATCACCAGGAACTGCTGCAGGAGGTGGTACGGCAGGAGCTGAAGGTTATAAAGGAGGAGCAACACCTTAACAGGGTCACCTCCGCCATGTTCCGGAAGGTCACTGCCAAGGAGAAGATGGTTTGTCTATGATTAATTAACCTTAATTTTTTTTTATAATTTTCTGCACTTGGAAATGATACTAATCTTTTGTATCATATCAAATTTGAATCAAAATACTGTCAAGTTTAAAAAAAAGTAAAAAAAAAAGAGGTATTACAAAAGAGATGATGTAAAAAAAATGAAAAATTTGTAAAGTTAACCAAATATTTTTCAATAAAACTTTCTTACAGGTATTATTAGGCATCCTTTCTACATATTTATATCATGAAAAATAATTTATAATCGAAAATATCTACTAGAGAACCCATGCATTTCAATTGAAGTCCTTCGATTCCCTAAACATAAACCTTTTTTTATCTTACTTTTTTTCCTAGTAACTATCCATATTGTCTTTAAATTACTTAAGTGCATGTATAAAGATAGATTGGCAGCAAAAGTACATTTTTTTATTTATCCCTGTACATTTTTGCACAGATACAATTCCAAGCAACTAGTACATGGCGCCGATAATATGTGTACTCTTTGTTATAATAAAACATGAGATTAATTTTACTGCGGTATTATAGTAATTTGACATCTTCTTTACACAAAGAAATGTGATACTTAAAGGAAGTGATCAAATATTATATAATATTATTGCAATTAACAAGAAGTTTACATATAAGTATTAATATCCATCCCGCACTTAGAGCTAGTCGAATGTACGGGTATAAATACCCTTTCCTCACAAGATGTGTTAATACATATTGCAAAATTTATTATTAATTTTAAAAAATGTTCCAGATTTAAGTTTTATACTAGAAACAAACAAACAAGGGATTTTGTAGTACCCAATAATATAATTTCAAAACTCATCAGTCTGTACGCCGTCCGCCTACAGGAAGAAGACATGCGCGAGCTGCGCCAGGGCCTGGATGAAGGGGGCGAAGCCTCAGAGGGCAGCGGAGACGAGTACCGCAGCGTGAATCCACCCGTGCGCAACCGTAAGAAGGACCTGCGCAAGAAGAGACACATGCGCGAGGAGCGGCTGGCGCAGGCCACTGCCAAGGTGGACGCCAGGGAGAAACGAAAGCTAGCTGACATTTACAAGTTTGTAGTGTTTTTTAATTATGTTATACATGTGAGATGGATGAGGACAGTATGCGACATCTACCATCAAGTAGGATGTGCTAGGTACCAATCAGGGGCGTGCAGTGAGAATGTTTACTTGATATGCAATATGTATCAAAGTTTGCATTTTTTTTTCAACATCTCTGACTTACATTTTGCAAAAAGTTGAACTATCATTACAGTAACTTATTCGTTTCAATATAACTCAAATAAAATGATAAAAACCTTGCAAAAAATCTATTTTAGGCTTATGAACTTGAATTTTTCATAATCGATATAAATTACTGTAAAGATAGTTCAACTTATTGCAAAAAATAAGTTGGAAATGTGGAAAAAAATACAAACTTCGATATTGCGTACCTCCATAATTATTGATATTATTAGGTCATGGTTGCCTGAACATTTTCAACTTTTCATTTTCAATCAAGGTGGGAATTCAACTGTAAAGTTTTTGCTACTATCTATGAGGCACCCTGTATACATGATAGACTTAAATTGAATGCATACAAGTTATAGCATATTGTGGAGAAACTTGGTTGGTCAAAAAATAAAAAATTACACCACACAAAATCCTCAAAGAGATACATATTTGAGATGTCTGTATGTATTAATATTACCCTCGACTCGACCCCATGTTGGGGTTGGCTATGATAGCTTGGAATATATTCAGTATCGGTTAATATCTATCCTACAGACTAAAGTTCCTGCAGAAAGCTGTGGTAGACACAGAGGTCAAGCAAAAACACCAGAGGGCAGAGCGACTCAAGCGGAGGTTGGAAGCGCCGCCCACGCCGCGCATTAACTCTACCACCTATGTGGAGCCCGCACCCGTATTTGTGGAAGCGCAGGAGCTGACCGGCAACCTGAGAAACCTGGTACCCACAGGTGAGCACAGGCAGAAAATAGATTACTAATATATTGGATGTAAAACAACATTATCAATCTTATTTTTGCCTCTATTTTGAAAAATTCCAAAGTTTCTTTAAATTCAGAGAATGTTTTTGACATTTGTGTTTAAAAAATGCATCTTTAATGAATGATCAACCAATACACAGGTGGCGGCCTGAGCGAGCACTTTGTGTCCCTGCAGCGGCGGGGGCTGGCCTCCGTGTCCAAGCCCAACACGCTCAAAGTCGCCAAGAAGAAACGCTACACCATCACATCGCACAAGCTACCCTGGGAGATCAAAGAGGGACCCGTCAAGCCAAGCAAGAGGAACAAGTAGTTGCCTTCTGTCCCTACCATGTGCAGTGCCATCAGACAAGAAGTTATTTCAGATGCGCATATTTATCGCTGTAAACCTGAATTATCTCGACATTTGTATGTATCTGGACTCTTCTCATTTGGTATGTTGGTAATCTATTGCGTTTCACGCTTTGGATAACCATCCCATGGATGTTTATTTCTCTTCTATAATTTTTCAAGAAGCTTACATGACGCTTAATTTAATACACAAAATGAATTACATGTGAATCTTTACAGAAATGGGATGTAAAAATCTTAAGGAAGAATAAGATACGGAACCATAATAATTCTGTGGTTTTTTTTTTTAGAACTTAGAATCTTAGAAACTTAGAATCATTTCCGATTAGATGCCTGAATCCATTTCACATTAGTCAAGGTGACTTGTGACTGGGCTGGTTGATCAAGAATCATGTTAATATCACATTGATTTTATATTTATTTAGTCATCCAATTCACAAGTCCTGGTGGTGTTGCGTATATGTATATACATAGTATATAATGTATTGCACCTTAATAAAGATATTTTATGCTATGTTTATTTTTTATTACATCTTTCAAATAAAAGTGCCCGACAAACAGCACATGGATTGTGTGAAAGTAAAAGTCTAATTAGTAAATACAGCGAAACCCTAATTTTACAGTTATTAATATATACAAAATTGTACATATGAAACAAGAAGAGAAGATAATTTTTATTAGTTTATCCCAGCGCATCAGATTGTATGAAAGACCTGATCCATCACATAAATGTAAAAATTACAATATACATTTATATTACATGCAGAATTACTATATTTGTGTAATCGTAGTAGGCATTCATTATTCCATGTCCCAAAATGCAGAACTAATGTAATGAATAAGCAAACCATAACACCTAGTGTACAACTTTTAAATGCACTGAGCATTGATGTATTTAATGACAGCATTAAAAGTATTGGACAAAAGATCATTTCCATAAAATCTAAGAAAGACAATCGAATTAGTATGTGTAAGTCATGCATATGAGACACATTGTTTTGTTGTGTTGGTGTTTTTACCTGCAACCATCAACACCAAATCAATGTGCGTCATACGCACGGCTTACACATACTAATTCGGTTGTTCTTAAATAAAAAGAAGTCCACTCGCCCCATAAATTGCACGATAAATGGAGCAATCTGTCATGCAAGCATTAAAAAAAACCTAATTATAACGCTGCATGCAGGCTCAACCATTTTGACCAAAGGCCTCAATTCCCGTTCCACGAAAAAAGGCCTAGACAAGACATTATGATGTTTCTTCTCTTATGTGTAAGGGTCAGGGATTCTTAAGAATATTCCGACCTTCCCTTCACATGTTTATTACAGACAGAATACAACAACATATAAAACTTTGATTCTTCCCGAACAAGCTTCAAGTGCCTGCCTACATTCGCAATTGCAATGCCTGTCCATTCCCCCATTTGACCCGTGCACACGAGATACGCTACTCTCCTCCCCACCTAACTCAAGCATTCACTTATCTCAATACATTGATCAAATTTTTAGCCTAGTTCGCCAGGTGGAGAGAACCATGACGCTGGGAGCAGGTGAGAGAAGTTAATTAGATTATTTTTTCGAATGATGATGTTGATTTGATTGGCTTGGTGAAGGTGATTACCCGTTTATCTCATTATTACACTATCAGTTAGCGGAGTAAAATCTAGAAACTAAAAATAAAATTTTGGGAAAAAGGTTCTTAATTAAGTTATTAAAGAATTCATTTTTAACTGTAAATTTTCAAGCAAAATGTGAAAAAAGTGTTACGTTTTACGAATTCACTTATGGTGATAAGGTTTAAAGGAATAGAATTTTACGAAATGAATGTCGAAATCAATAACTAGTGTCATCGTTAATTTGTTATTATTTTGATTATACATTATAAGAAACCTCGAATATATTCTTCCTTCAAAACTATTTTCATGCTCACAGTGCAATTATTCATGCAATTGGACATCACTCTTAAAAATACATAGCCTAAGCACACTGGGGAAAAACTGTTTTCATGTCATCAGTGTAATTATCCATGCAATCATAAATCAAACTTTAAAAAACATGTGCTTACACACAATGGAAAGAATTTTTTTCTATGTTCACAGTGTAATTATTCGTGCAATATAAAATCAGACGTAAAAAGTTACAAACTTACGCATAATGCAGAGAAACTATTTTCATGTTCACGGTGCAATTATAAATCGAGCATAAAATAAGATGCTTATGTGTAACGCAAAAGGATTATTTTGATGTTCACAGTGTAAATTTTCGTGTAATCAAAACTAAAAGACACAAACTTATGCATAATGCAAAGAAACTGCATTCATGTTTATAACACAATTATTCGTACAATCTAAAATTAAACTTAAAATGCCGCATGCTTACGCAAAACGAAGAGAGACTGTTTTCATGTTCACAGTGTACTTATTCATGCAATTATAAATGAAGCTTAAAAAGACACAAGCTTATGCAGAGAACTTGTTTTCCTTTTCACTGTGTAATTATTCGTGCAATCATAAATCAAAATTTAAAGAACATGTGCTTACGCGTACTGATTTATTTTCATGTTCACAGTGTAAATATTCGTGCAAGCTTAAAAAGACACAAGCTTACGCGTAATGCATGTAATTGTTTTGTTTTTCGCAGTGTAGTTTTATCCGTGCAAGCGTAAGACAAAAAGTACATGTGCTTAAGTATAATGAAGTTTTCATGTGCATAGCTCAATCGTAAATATGAGACGCAATCAGAAATACACGAACCTACGCACACTGAAGAGGAAATGCATTCATATTTACAGATCACTTATACTCATATTGCAGTTTTTTTTAACGGTCTCCAATTCTGGCTGCTTTCCAGGGATAGGTGAGAAGACTGTGAATTTTGTATACTCAAGAGATCTGCAATAAATATTTTAGAATGAATAAAATATTTTATAATTAATACAGCGCTGAATGGTAAACGTTCAATTAATAATGTCATTGAAAAATTCGGAATATACTTTAATATTATAGAATTATGCTAGTGTTCATTTGTTGGCACCACACTGGGAATCTACCATCTTCGACCCGTTGCATATTTAAAAAAAATGAAGAGCGTGTACTCATGTACGCGCGGTAGACGTTATAGACCGACTTCGAATCGACATTTCTCTTTTCTATGGAATCTTCGTCTCACGACTATCCAAGGACACATCAATATATTATGTAATACTCCTATATTGCTAGCAGAGTCTGGAAATAGGCGAATTCACTATAGTGCAGAAATATATGTTTGTCTCGCCCATACCGGTATCACTTCGAGTCGTATGCGCATGTCCAAGAATTAGCGCCAATTTATATCCAATCAGCGCCGTCACATGGGATAATTGAGAGTCACGACGCTTGCGCACAACTGGTCAAGTGATAGCAATGAGATAAAAGTAGCATTTTCTGTCCCGCTTAGTCCGTGACACCTCTACTTATGGACATTAGCAATATATGAGTATTACATATATGGGTTGTTAGTTGTAGCCGGGCTTCGTGATCGAGAATCCCCTCGCCATTCTAACTTAGTTGGACTTTAGTTTGAAGGCGAAGCTGTGCATATGACTTTGTTTAGAGTGAGAAAGATGTTGCACGCCATCAGACTCACCGGCCACCCCGCCGCACATGGGTCCGGTGGCACACCGAGGCGAGACGATCGGTGTGCAGCGGTGTGTTGAATGCCATTGAGGGTAGGGATTATGGGAGAGATAAGGTGGAGTGCCGCCAAAGGGGTTGGTTACCGCAATATTGGCACAGGACCGAGCTTGGGACCGGCACCGGCATTCGATTAGAGGCGTTTATCTAGCTCCGGTGGCGGGGTTATATATATGGGACACATGATGTGATGGATGCGACTAATCATGTAGGTACATTTAAAAAAATGTCCGAATGTCTACCCACTTTCATGTTTTATCGATTTTCGGCCTAAAACGATTCCATATTCAAAAGTTTCGAAACTACAGCTCTGACCTTGAAGCTGCATTGGATTTCGAATGAATGCATGTGTTTTTGTTTTGAAAACGAATATCTGACAATAACGTAGTTTTTGCAAAAACATCAATAATCATAGATGTACTATAAATATAGACTAGTCACTAAAAAACAAATCTAAGAAAGGACAATAAAACATAATTTTTAACAACGAATGCATATGAAGTTCTAGCGAATTGCAGTATTTATTCTATGGTATTTTCTCTTTCTTTCTTATAGCGCAGCATACGTGTAAAAGAGATACAAATATAAACAGGGTTGTGTATTGTATTAATATTATAAGATATTAAGAATATTAAGAAATAAATAAATGAAATTAAGAGAAACACACAAATATCAAATAATAAAACTGAAAAATTAAATGCTGGAACCTGGATTCGATCCATGGACCTTTGTCTTACGCGGACAACGTGATACCAATTTCACTATCCCAGCTACTTAATAAGTCGTCAATATTTGATAGTTATCAAGTTCACTGATTAAAATCGTAATCACAGTAAACAGTTCTAATTTTCAATTCAGTAACCAATCATTCGCCAGCTTTTAAATTGAGCATATTTATGATTGGTACTTGATACTTGATAGTTATATGTTTCTCTTTGAATTATTAATTCACTTATTTATATTATTCGATTTTTATTCGGAGAGTAAAATAATAATAAATATTACGCAACTCGCTTCCATAAATAAATGAAAAATATAAATAACATATATATATATATATATATATCGCGCGGACATTTATACATTTTGGACACCCCTAGACCAACTCCCGCAATGTGCGTCTATGTTCACTGTAATTCGTGTTGTCGTTCTGTGTAGCAGATATTTTGGTTTGTAACTAGTTTATATTTATAGTACGACTATGTCGACAATTATATTATACATAGTTACTATACATAGGTAGATAATATACGTAAGTAGGTTCCTATTTAAAATCGTAATCACAGTAAACAGTTCTAATTTTCAATTCAGTAACCAATCATTCGCCAGCTTTTAAATTGAGCATATTTATGATTGGTACTCTCTTCAAATGGTCGACAATACATTATTTACATTACTGGAAAATTAATTTCAAGTGAATAAATTTTGGACAGTTTAATAGACGTGCGCATATTTCGTGGTCTCGTATTTATGCTACAATGCGCACGCTTCGTAATGTAATGGAAGATAACAAAAATAATGTACCGTCGTGACCCCGAACTTCGCCTGGATTTTAGAGGGTTTTTTTTCATAACCCGAAATTGGAGCAGTGCAGATGTGTAAATTAATATGATGTCAGACGTTAGTAATTCTACGGTAATAACATGATTAGTATTAGTTTTTAATCCAAAGCATCATTTTATGATAAATTAAAGTCACTAGGCGAAGTTCGGGGATTATAATCAAACTTCGCCTAGTGCATAAAATGGCTAAATGGAATACAATAGATTAATATAAAAAAATACAAATATCTTGTAAATAATCGGGTTAATTAATTTGAACCATAAAAACATTTCCATAAGGTTCAATTTCTAAGATATCTTCGATAGGCTAAGTTAGGCGCTCGTTTGAAGTTGTTTTCATACATTTCACAAACCCTGGACAGGGTTGTGAAAATAACTAAAACTACCTATTACAATATTTTATTTAAAAATTACACATGTTACAAAAATTTTATAAAAAAGTACATTTCTTATTAGTAGAGAATTGGTGAGCGGTTAGCAAAAACAGACTCTCATTTTTAATTATTAATTTTTGTTATTTACTCACAGTAATTTTTATCCTATATTCCAATAAAATGAATCGTTTATAATTTCAATTACTAAAAATAAGGAAAAAAAACACGCACCCACACACCCGTTGACAACGAAGAAATATAATACTTGTTTTCTTGTTTAGTGGTAAGAACACTCCATAGGGGCGAAACGCCAGGAAAAAAAGGATAAGAACATTAATTTTTTGTTTAAAATGTTTTTTGAACGGTTGTCAGTGGAAGTGAACTGAACAGTTCATCATTCGGAGTGGTGAACAGTTCATTCATTAACGACCATCTCTATCGCTGAATGACATTCGGTGTTATATTTATTTCTAAATTGCCGGGATTATTTCCATTGCAATATTGCATTAAATTGGTAATTTGTTGAATGTTAAGTCTGCGTCAATCTTCTTTATCAGTCCGATCATCTACAATCCGGTGACGCTTCCTATCTGTCATATAGCAGCCATGAAGGTAAACTTTAAAATTAGTAAACGAATTTTTGCACTTGCCGATATGTATATTTTTAGTTCCTATTCCTACTGCGGCTTTACCGCCTCCATTCCTAGAATCAGCTTTTACTCAATTATTTTCTTTGATTAACTTGTAATTATTTCCATTGTTTTCTTTTTTATTCATGATTTGGAAGGGCTAGAAATAAATTCCGACGCAGTCTTATTTATTTATCGGAAGATTTTACACCAAACTTTTTAGATTATAATTTTCTTGTACAATCTCACTGAAACCGCTACATAATCCCTTAACAGATGTGTTTTCCAAACATATGTATTGTATATGTTTGTTTCCAAGCAATTGAAAGATTTTCTTTTCCATTTTCTTAACCCTAGAATACACTTCTTGGGAATAGCACTGAAGATACAGTAGCTGGCAAACGTCTTGAAATTTTACGGCGTAGTGGGGGAAAGTTTGCGCATGTACCATTCCACCAACGCGACCCAAATTTTGTCTTCTGCGCATTCCCCCACTACGCCAAAGAATTTCAAGAAGTTTGCCAGCAACTGTAACCATATGCCTATTGAATAACCTTCTTGGGAACAGCACTGAAGATAATCATACGCCTCAGAGGCGCACAATACTCGATGCACACTTTGAATGTTTATTTTATTTTTAATACATTTTTTTATACTTAATAATAAAGTTTTATTCCTAATTTCTGAATTAAATAAAGTTTCCATTCATTACTTATTTATTCTTGGTAATTATAATCACTTTTTAATTTATGTCGAAAAATAACAACAAATATCAAATCTTTGCATAAAGGCTCCTTACAAATAAAAAAACACAAAAATCAACTGTTCTTATAATTAAAACATAATATAATCAATCCGAAAAAAGTAAATGAGATAAAAAATGAAATCTTACAGACATTTATGACACACATCATTCTTGTGGTCGCCACAAAAAGTTTTTTTACACATCACGCAAGTCATCTTAGACATTCTCTTTTTTTTACTCGCACAAAAATTATAATATCGGCAGTTTTTTAGCCGGAGGTTCATTCATTATAACCTGGACTTTCTTCAGCGAGTCGGCAATAATATTTGCAATTTTATTTCTCACAATTCTTTACAAATTTGGGGCATCTAGTCTTTGGTTTATTCACGGTGCAGTCAATTGATCGCTAAGTTTCTTCATATCGATGGCTCAGTTCCATACAAATACAACTAGAAATTCGTAGTTATGAGATATGGCTGACCAAAGTTTTGGCTCATCTAAACTGACTTGTAAAAATGTGACAAATAATTATTTTTATCATCTTTTTAGTGAAATGTGTACATAATAGTCTCTTATTTAGTAGTAAAGTAAGTATGCAAAAGAACCGCTCTGCTTTTGTTTCGCTACTTGGGTAAGAACCCTTCCAAAATCTTCGTTATTTATTTAATCTTCGCTTATTTCAACGATTGGGCATACCGGCCCGCCGTTCTGCGCATGCGCCACTTCTCTATGGCATGCGCCTGCGCTCGTTACAATATATAGACATGAACTAACATAAATTTCTTTGTACACTGTCTGGTTCCAATATGTTTGATTAGTTTTAATAAAATTACTATGAACTTGTAAATTTTTAAACAATTATGAAGGTCAAACTAAATACTCTTAAAAAGTATAATGTCTTAGTAAAGAAGTCGCATTTAATTACAAAAATATACTTTTTACTTAAAGAGACTTGGTTTGGAATGAAATTGTAAAAATTTAAAGTAATTTTTATTGTAAAAAATACATTTCGTTTGCTAGGAGATTTTATTATGTGAGAATAAATACATTAACCGCTTTATAAATGTGTCTTAAATATATGTGAGGGGGACATACCCCCTGCTGTGACCCAATCCCCTCGCCTAAATAAGGGATTTAGTTCATCTCTGTACAATTTTATCCTCTGTGAGTCTTACAAAATATTTTTCATCCGAGTATCAATAAGTGTTTGTTGTTTTCATAGAACATATGTCTGTCATTTTGAAGGCTTCATTTCGGTGGCTAGTGATCTTCTCGCTATGCTGGTTGGAAGAGTGCAGTAGCTTCCAGCGGGACCTCACTGTGAGCGTGGCGGCCGGAAAGACAGACTGCTTCTACCAGTCGGCCACCGCAGGGCAGTTGATCGACATTGAATACCAGGTTGCTATAAAATGATCGCAACAAGAACAATGCATTATCAAGTTTTATGTGTATATACAATTTTATAATCTAAAATTTGACTCAGGTCATTGATGGCCACCTGGGATCATTGGACATTGGATTCGTATTGCTAGCTCCTGGCGGACGTGTACTCCAGGCCCCAGGCCGCCGCCAATCCTGGTCCTTCCGGGATACTGCCCCCGTTACCGGCGATTACAGGTTCTGCTTCGACAACAAACACAGCAGCTTCAACTACAAGACGGTTAGTGTGTAAAATCATTTATTTTCTTGTGAATCCATCCATCAAGACCATCAAAATGATCATTATAATAGGGCATTTATGCAGTGTCAAAAATTATACAGGGTAAAATTCCTAATATGGCAGACATGTTTGCATTGAACACTAATGTGGGCCTTCAAGGACATCACCTGAAGTTGAACGAGTCTTGGTTCTCGTGTAACCCAAGAAAGCATGCATTAAGCAATAGAGTGCTCGATATGTGAAACAGTTTGCCTGAGGGCGTTGTGTCTGCAGCCAGTGTCAACCAATTTAAGAATAGGCTGGAAAATCAAAAGAGTCAGTGATATGGGCCTATCAGCTTAAGCTGTCTGCTCGTTATCAATAATGATAATATTTGATAATTTCATCTTTAACCTCAAAAAATTTGATCACATCTCATTTTTCCGCGATCTTCCCATCGGCCTACAATCCGATAACGCTATAACATTTGTGTTTTATTTCTACTTCATGGTGCCCCCTTCAATCCTCACTCACCTATTCATCACTTACTTCACTATCTATCCCCATTCTTCAGTTCCTCATTCGAAGTGCAGTTGGCTAGGCTGTGGAATCACAGTCACGGACAGATATCACATCATCACAGACCATAACTGTCTTCAAAAGCAGACTAAAGCAATTTTACCTTTCCCAAAACTTCATGCGTCTCCTACTCGTGTCGTTATCATGTATACTATATTTGCCACCGTAACATTGTATACCAGAAATATATTTCAATTGGATATATTTAAGCGAAATGAACCCAATCCACACAGTCACTTTAGCGATATTGACGTTTGAAATTTATAAGATACTAGCTTATCCGTGCGGCTTCGTATGCATAGATATTTAGTAACTTTTAGTCTTATTTTATCAGTTTGTGTATTCACCTTAACATATAAATATATGTCGTTGCGGACTTTTTTATAGAACTTTTTGAGTTCTGCAACTTCTCCACAGAAAGTATTTAAATATCCCTTACCGTTAAGGCAGCGTTCGTAAAAAACGCATCGCTCGTCCATTTTTTCGTCGTTGTAAAATACAATATTATATTAATATTTTATTTTACAACTTTACTTGTAATATTAATATTTTACAACTTTAGTTGTAAAATAAGTCACCGCAAAAAGCCCTTTTATTTTAATAGGAATGTAAATAACCATGTCCACCTTGAAAATCTGAATATTGGTGAAAGAATTATTGAAATCGGCTGAGTAGTTTCGGAGATTACCTCCTCCATCCAGACTTACAAAGTTAGTTAGCCTTTATATATTAGTATAGATTTCTTCATTAATATTCGTTTTAAAATTAAATTAAAAAGTGATTTTGTGTGTAGAATATTAATAGTTTTTTATTATCGTTAATTGTTAGTAAGGGATATTTTCCGAGCTATTATATGTAAATTTATTTGATTGTTTATGATGAAAAAAAATTAACCCCCCGTACATGTGGGTTGGTTCTAAGGGTGATGAAAATTATAAACTTTCATCTTGGATCTTTTTTACAGACCCTTAGTATTAATATTTAGCATCAGTTTGGTGGCCTTAAAGCCATGTATTCACTAGGGGACAAATTGTCCCTCAACAGTATGCGCGGCATAGAGTCTACGTGACGTTGCAACGTCGTGCACTGTTCCGCGACCTCGCGCACAACATAGCGCGGCATTCTACGTGCCATGGCAACGTTGCCATGCGCACGGTACCCGAGCGTACTCACTGCAACATTCCGCGGAGCGTCAGTACCACGTGGTATGTTTACAAGTGAATACGCATGCGCTGTATCTGTCAAGATGACAATGCGGGGAAACGAAATCGTTCTCGAACTCATCGAGCTGTATCGATCGAAGATCGCATAGAATGTCCGTCCTTCTTTCTCTTTGCAGTTAATAATTTCGCATTCTCCTCTTACTTTTCGATAAACTCATTAACATAAACAGATACGCGGCTGTCATCATAACCTCATAGGGCGATATATTTCCGTGACGTCTGGAAAACAATAATTATTTGCAAAAAGGACCTTGTTTTTAATAATATTCAATTTACTACAGTAAAACCTCGTTAATTTGAAATTGCGACCCAAAAAAACATTTCGAATTGCCCGGAACCCTGTTTTCGCCAAATGTGATACTGCAGCTGTCATCCATAACCTCATCGGATGACATTTCCGCGACAAGATATGCGAATCCCGGCGTGTGCACGTCAATTGACCGCGTCATTGTCCCCGAAACATGAGCGTAGATGTTGATGCGACATGTCGAGCGGAATGTTTCGCGATTTGTCCCCTAGTGAATACATGGCTTAAGTCATTTTTGACCATGTTGTGGATTTAATGCTTTTCACGTAACTACATCCAATTGTGATTGGTTGGGAGAAATTGCCAGCCGGCAATAAAACCGCCATAATATAATAATACAACTACAAAAAGTGAATAAACAAATAATTTATACAACTGTAGTATTTAAAATTGTTGAACTTATGGATATCATTGTTTGGAAAGGTGCATTTTGAATATTTTTTAAATAAAGTTTTTGATGCACAGTACCGTACTATGGAGGGTAGTGTTCCACTGCTTTTTTGGGCTTACCGCTGCCAATTCACATTCACTAAACTCAGGCTTTTGCTAGCTATACAGGGTGTAACAGAGCTAGTCCACAATACTTTACAGGTGGATTCCTGCTTAAATTATGAGTCGAAAATGTTCAAGCATGACCTAATATCAATAGTTGTGGAGTTATGCAATATCGAAGTTTGCATTTTTTTTTCAATATTTCTGTCTTATTTTTTACAAATCATTAAAGTATCTTACAGTTACTTATATTGATTACGAAAAATTAATTCATTTCAATAAAAGTTAAATAAAATAATGAAAACCCTGCAAAAATTCCAATTGGAATTGGAACTCATTTCCAATAAGATGTAGGTTTCATAGATTTCAGAAAAATTTCCTGGAGTAGTGTCAAGTTTTTTGTATTTGTCTCTGTAGCACCTCAGTGGGATATTGCTGCCTTTGCTTTTATGCCTCTCATATTCAGAATAGTTATTATTCTATCCGGGAGAAATACTACTCCAGTAGTCCATGGGTAGTGGGAGACGGACTGCCTCAGGAGGAGGATGTCTTCGAATACTTTTAATCTGTCTCGGTTGATAAGAGCATGCACTAATAATTTTGTTGATTTGTGCATTCAGATGCATCGGAGACACCTGAATTGAAATGTCAGAGATTCCTGTAAATCTAAAATAAGATCATAAAACCTTTTATGTATTAGCTTATAAATTTATTATTTGCTTGTGAATCTATTATTAACTTGTGAGTGAATCTATCACATATTAGCTTGTGAATTACAGCTTTCAGAAGCCCACTGACTGATCTAAAAGGGGATAGATTTGCGATTATTATTTTAATTATAACATAACATAAATTAAACTTTGTAAAAACCACTCATTTATTGAAAAAATTCAACATGTTTCGAAGCCAATGGTTTCTTCGTCAGGATCCTGATCCTGATCCTGACGAAGAAGCCATTGGCTTCGAAACATGTTGAATTTTTTCAATAAATAAGTGGTTTTTACAAAGTTTAATTTATGTTATGTTATAATTATGTCACCACAAAATAAATTTGCTATATTTGAAGAAGAAGTTATTTTAATTACTCAAATTAAACATTGTACATATTGGTGTATTTGTCAGACATTTCTTTTTTATTACCTTGTAAATATAATTTAAACATCTGTTTCAACATCAGCTAAAACAATATGTTCTTAAAATATATTTTCACATAACAATTCTAACAAATGACGTCATGGAGTACCAGTGTAACTGTCAGAAAGCAATCGGCTTCACCAATCACCACGGCCAGTATTTCCATAAAGAAAATTTCAATGTTGAAAATGATTTACCATACATTCCGTGTTTTCCCGAAAATAACTTTTAAAGTAAACTTTACTTCTTTAAATATTGTTACATAAGACCTACTAGAAAATAAGATGGAGGTAGCTGTAATTTTATTGTGTCAGTTTTATGTCATTATTTTTATTGCCGTTCCTGTCTGCGCCTCCAAAGTCTTCAGTTTAACATCCCTGTCTCGTAATTAATAAGATCTAAAGAGAATAAAATTATGCAGATGTAGATTTACTTGAAAAAATAATTAATCCCTAATACGTGTCATAGAGCAAAAATGAATATAAGACCCAGCATGTGGCGATGTGGCATTCCTGTGACATCATCTGATGGCAAATATTTAACAGTGGCCAACGCTGGCCAAAAGAAAGGGTTAAAAAAAAGAGAGTAGCCGAGGTTCGTGTTCTGGCTAAGTACAATAAAAAAATTTTAACCCAGAAATATTTCTTATACTTGTAGATTAAAGTATTTTTTTAATATTCATTCTGTTTCCGGAACGAATTTTGCTCGCAATCCAAGATTTTACTATATTTGAATTTGTTTCAATAATTGCTTTTGAAAATCACTTTTTCAACGTTCAAATAGGTGTACTTTGATGTGTTGATCGATGACCCAGAAGAGGATGAAGATGATCCCGGTGACGACTCCACTTTTCCTGATACGGCTGATGCCTCCGCAGACGCCGACGTAGACCTACTGGGCAGTGACTGGCACCGGCGCATGAGCGATCTGGCGATGCGTCTGCATGCGAAGCTAGCTCATGCACGCCGCATACAGGAGGCCGTGGCCGGTTCGGCGGCAAGGGATTCGCACTACGCAGAGTCTGCCCTGATGAGGGTCACAGTGTGCTCGGCCGGGCAGACACTGGCCATGCTGGCGATAGGGACACTTCAGGTATTTGTCGAGCAGGCGCGTGCAGTGAGAACATTGAAGCATGACTTTTACATAAAAATATATTTTGGAAAACAAATAGAAATTCAATATTTATGTGATAGAATATTATGATATATTAAAATATGAATAATATGATAATAATTGAGAAAAGAATATTACGAGATATATATTTCAATTAGATTTTTTTTTTCAAAATATACCTATGTAAAAGTCATGCTTCAATGTTCCCACTGCACGCTCCTGCTGTCGATTCGTTTTCATTTGCGCAATGAGATATAATGAAATGTATTTGTAACATCTTAAGAACTTGCATGAACAGCACATTCAAAAGA
Source organism: Agrypnia vestita (assembly GCA_016648135.1). Taxonomy (NCBI): domain Eukaryota; kingdom Metazoa; phylum Arthropoda; class Insecta; order Trichoptera; family Phryganeidae; genus Agrypnia; species Agrypnia vestita. The sequence continues at coordinate 11,840 of JADDOH010001639.1, read as the reverse complement.
TGTGAGCGTTAGTTTACACGAATAGGTGTCCAGCAGACTGCCATGTTGAGAACACAACACGAAAATACACCGCCTTGTTAGCGAGCATTTATTGCAGAGAGGTTATGACGGGACTGACTAAATTTGCTCGTACTCATTAAAATGAGTATTACGCATTAAAATGAGTATTTTTAATTATTGTAATACTCACACTATTATTTGATTATAAATGAATATCTAGGACTAAAATATACTCATATAACATACGAAAACTTTTTACAGACTTTGAAATTTTTGGTATTGATTCTATTTCACAAATAATTTAGGCATTTTCACAAACCGAAAGACAATTTCATTTGTTAGAGGACGTGTTTCGGATGGAAGAATTCGTAGCTGACTGATTTTGCTTTAAAATGTCAATACAGTGATCTGCATATTGTCACGTGTCGTGGCTTGGGAGGAATGAATGAAAATTGGAAAGACTGAAGACTGGAAACGAATGAAACTTAACCCTATTCTTTAAATTACACTTTTTCGCAATATATCACTCGTAAATGAGTACTTTATTATCGCTGAATAACCCATATTTAACAGCTGAACTAGGCATTTCTAGACATTTGTAGACGTTTCCCGAAAATTTTAGATCATCCTAAATTGTTACAGGTCGTTCTCGGTCTTTCGATAGTGTTATGACATGTTACAAGGAATTCGGACAGTGCGTAAATTATTTTTAGCATCTCGTTACAATATAATAAACAGTTCGGAATCCCCCAATAATTGGGGTTACATAACCATAGAAATTATCAAAGGAATGCTGACGAAGTATTGTGTAGCCAATATGTGTCATTTCTGAAAGTACAAGTTTGAATACGTTATTTATAATTCATTTAAATCTAAATTCTATTTCTTTTTTTTTTAAATAATTTAAATCCTATTTCATTTAAATGAATTATAAATAGTATCTCATTTAAATGAAACATAATTCAATGCGGGCCGCTTTAAAAGCCAAGTGAACCCGTTCATTATTGTAAGTATTGGGTTTTTTAGTAGGAAAGGCTGATTTACATTGATACAGTAGCTGGCGCCAGCATCACTGGATTCCGGTGCTGCACTGGCACTGGATCGCATCGTTTACATGTGTCCAGTAGTCATTTCTACTTTGTTGCGGTGACTACACGTTTGGGTCCTTAAAAGATTAATGTTTCACAAAAAAGAAGGAAATTGAAAACATTTTCTAAAAATCTTTATTCGTTATTACTAGACGAGCTGACAGATATGATTGAATAAGAATTGATGAAGAAGAAGCGAATATGGGTGAGAAAATGGATGACAGAGAGATTTCTGGAGGATCTATTTTGCTTATGAACCAGCTTAGAAGACACCAAGGAGTACAAATCAGCTTTAAGAATGACATCGGAAAATTTTGACGAATTGCTATCCTTGATAGGTGCCTTCATTCAACGTCAAGATACGTTTATGAGGGATGCCCTACCAGCTAAAGTGAAGCTTAAACTAACACCGACTTATTTGGCTACAGGAAAGGAAAAGACCGCATATTTTTGTTATGTTTTGTGTGTTTTTTTAAAATTAATTAATTTTGTGTTTTTAAATTCCATAAGCACTCTTCCTGTCTATATAATTACACAAACTTAATGAGCTCCTCATCAGACCACTTTTTAGATGACATTTTCGAAGTTTTGATTGTTGGACAAATAACACGCGTGGTTACTGTACGATTAGGCGACTAGCGTTCACTGGCGCGTAGTGTTTATACGGATCCAGTGCCACTGGCACAGGATGTGCGGCGTGCGGTCACTGGATTGAAAAATAGGCGGCCGGTCTATTTCAATCCAGTGCTGGATACTGGATGCTGGACTGAAACATGTTTACATTGATGCACTGCTGATCCAGCGCTGGAATCCAGTGATGCCGGAGCCAGCTACTGTATCAATGTAAAGCAGCCTTAAGTAAGCCAAGCAATTATGTAAGCACAGATTTTTTTGCATATGTGTAGATCCTGTGTTTGTGTCTGCTTTTACCGTGTGTGCTATACAGCATAATAATTATTACTAATTTGTTTCCAGGTTATTCTGGTGCGGAGTCTGTTTGACGAGACTTCGCGACTACACAACTTGCTCAAGAGAATTCCCACTGGTGGGATATAGATTGGCAGTTTCTCGATGAGCAACAAATCTACTTCATGAAGTCATAAATAATAATACTAAATGCAAATTTAAATTCACAGTTCCCAAACAGCAAGTTTCAATACCTTACAATAAAAATTCTGGGAAAAGGTTGAAGTTCGCATTATATTGTCGTGGACCTTTCGAGCAAGTAGTGTACGGACATTGTGTTGTAATGACTGATTATTAAGAAACTTGAAAATGACGACCAATTGGGTTGAATTACTAAAGCGACATAACATAATCATGAGAAAGAACAATCGGATACTGCAAAGCAATTCTCTTTTTTTCCTCGTATATACGTTTTGAAATGAATCTTTAGATGTTTCTCTTTGAATGGCTATTATTTAAAGTACTACTAAGAATATAAACTTACTGCCAGGAAGTTACTTCTAATGAAGTTGACAAATCCATTGTTCATTCATTAATTTTAGTTTTAAGCCTGCCATATAAATCTAGTTGATGACGATGAATATGTTAAGATATAGAGTTAATCGTTTATATCGAGACACATAGTTTAAAATGTAAATAAAAGGTAAAGGAATGGCTGCAAAACATCGCCATCAATTTTCCTTCTAGGTCTTGTTGTCGAGGCGGTACACCTGTGATGATATCTATAGTGACAATGTGCACGTAACAAAAGGAATTTGAAAGATGTAGGGATATAAAACCCACCTATTGAGGTCTAATCACTTAACATAGCATTTAATTTGCCCTACCGCAAGACAAAAAAACTCATTACTATAGCAATAAAAGAGAACTGACTTATTTCCTTATCAGAAATTTTATTTTAATATTTTTGCACAAAAACATCTGTGAAGTTTTTCTACTGAAAATTATATATCCTGGCTGTAAATCAAATCTTCATGTACATCCCTAGTCGTGAATATACTTTAATGTAAAAATAATTAAGATCGTTATTAATAGAGCAAATTATGATTTTTTCCTAAATTTTATGATTACAATTGTATTTATTTTATTATCTAATGTAAAATATTTGTCATTAAAATATTATTTATGCTTATTTAATGATTTCCTAAAACCTACATATCTCCCTGGCAGCAGATAAATGCACTGATAATGTTGCACCCCTAGTCTTAGACTAATGACAGGTCAAAAATTTCCATTTTTAGTTGACAATCCAGAAATATTGAAAACCTACTTGGTAAAAAAATCACAACTCCTAAACGAACTGTGCAAAATGTGACAACAGAAAATACAGTCTAGATTTTTCATAATTCATATAATACGAGGAACATAAAAAAAAAGGCAGCAATATACGAACAATTTAAAAAGTAGAGGATTACTAATTTATTGTACCTACTGAATTTGAGATTTTATTGAAAATGTAGCTTCAAATATCACTTCCAAAATCATGTTTCCAAATCATTATTAAAAGCAGACAGCAATACCCTCGCAGTCTAAAGAGCAAAGGCAACATATCCACTTCAACCAAACAACGCTCAAGGATGTGTTACGTGACAAAACGGCCGCTTCATACTAAAGCAAAGTGAGTTGATGTCGATTTTACAGACTGATATATATCAAAGACAGCAATATTCAATTACGTTAATAGCGAAAGCAGCTGTTTGGTAGCAAACAGCAATATCCATATTAAAAGTTATTTATACGCATATATAAAAGGAAAACTGAGGTGGCAATTGTTTATGTTGTGTTGTTAGCAAGTTATTTCCAAAAGATGTAAGTTCCAGAGAAATTCCCTTGAGTAGTGACAGGTTTTTTACATAAGAGACACCTCAGTTGGATGTTGCTGCCTTTGCTTTTTTACACCTCATGTGTGATATTTCGAGACAATGCTATTTTTAGTTGAATAGCATTGAATTTTAATAAATTATTGAGTTTGCAATGTATTTATACTTGTATTATCAGTCTTTAATCCAAAATTAATTTAAATATCATTAATTAATCCCAGTTAAAAAGAAATTCCTTGGATTTCTGTTATTTTGGAAAAAATAATGTTTTTTTTTTTTTTAAATTTAATGGCTTGTCACCCAGTAAAAGGATGTTATTGCCAAAAACTAGTCAATAGGTCATCGACATAAACATTATAGCTCAATGCAATTACTCTCTAAAAATCGTAGTAACACTTTCAATACTTCCCGTCGGCAGTCTGTAAGCAAGAGCTGGATATTTGTAGGGAAAGGGACATTAAGATCTGCAAGATCCTGGAGTAGGGACTGAGTACCGACATTTAAAATGCAATTGAAAAACAAGTGGTTCAAATCCTCCTCCTCTTGTCCACACTCACAGATTGAGGAGTTCAGAACATGAATTTTTGCAAGGTGTAAGCGGATAGAGCAATGACCCAGACGCATTCGGCAAACCATTGAAGTCTCCCTCTTGCTCAATCTGATCCTGTGAAACCAGGCTCGAGATGGGATAAGTGGCTGAATAGCGGCGTAGTGTCGACCTTTTGACATTTTAGTGACATTTTACTGCCACTGAAGTGCGGCATCGTTTCTTGTAATAATGAGAAGATCGCTCACTGGAATAGTGGAAAATGTAACATTCCCCTGTGAGATTGCATCTTTAGCCAGAGAGTCTACCTTTTCATTACCAAGGATGCCTACATGGCTCGGAATCCAAGCCAAAACAATTTCAAATTTATCCAAGGAAAGGTCATGAATTATACTCCGAATTTCCATGCAGATCTGGTCATCAGGGTGCCGGAAGGGGCTGGATTTAATTTTGAGCAGAGAACTTAAGGAATCTGAAAGAATAAGGCACTTCTTTGATTGTTTTGATTTACATGATTTTAGCGCTTCTCGGATTGCCAAGCACTCACCAGTAAAAATGGATATCTCTTTTGGGAGTTGAAATATACCTTGGATACCATCATTTGGACAATAAAACGCAGCACCCGTGCAGCCGGTTGCCTGGAGTTTGGATCCGTCAGTGAAAATTTGAGTCCAGCCATACCATTCTTTATTTATTATTTCAGAAAATATTCTCCTAGGGTTAGGAGTGAATTTGTCAATTCCCAAGAAGATGACTTTAGGGGAAAAAATGTGATTAGAAAAAGGGAATTTGTAGATAGGGAGAACAGGGTTTGATTGAACTCGAGGGATGAAACTCCCCAATCTGGAGAAGCTCCGAGTCAAAAGAGGAGGAGTTTTACCTTTCCAATATGCACTTGACTTCGTGAGATCAAGAAGGGATTGAGAAATAGCAAGAATAGGGTGGTTGAATTTTGTCTAGTTTTATTCCTAAATATTTCGGAAGAGGATCAAGCAGAAAACTAGCATAATCTAAATGGTTCCGGATAAAGGCATTATACATGAGTTTCAGAGTTAAAGGATGAGATCCCCACCATACACCTGATGTCGCACGGAGGAGGTTCAATTTCGTTTCGCATTTAGAGACCACGGAGTTTACTTAGGAGGCCCAATTTAATTTTCTATTGAAGATAATGCCTAAAAATTTTATTTCATTGGCAAGTGGGATACTGAAGCCATCAAAAGTGACACACGTCTGGGAAATACAATGTTTTCTTGAGAAAACTATGGCTTGAATTTTTGAGGGGGCCATTTCGAGTCCATTGGAGATAAGCCAGGAGTTGAGCCCCGAGAGAGCTCTAGCAAGCTCCTTTAAAGCAACATGTATATCCTTATCAGAGCAGTAAATTGCTATGTCATCCGCGTATTGGAGTATGGAGCATATCTCTCGAATGGACTCTTCAAGGTCAGCAGTAAATAAACTATACAGAAGGGGGCTGAGGACCGAACCTTGCGGGAGTCCCTTCCAAAGATTTCTGATTAATTTATGAGACGGACCATCTATTAAGATCGTCCTTTCACATAAAATATTAAAGACTAGTTGTACTAATTTTAATGGAAGACCCAGTTTTATAAGCTTATATTTTAATAAGATAGGGCTCACATTGTCATATGCACCACGAATGTCAATAAAGGCTGCTGCAGTACACTTACCGAGAGAAAGAGATATTCTAATATCTGAGGTAAGAATACTGAGATTGTCAAAAACAGATTTCTTTTTGCGAAAACGAAATTGAGAGGACGAAAGGAGTTCATTATGTTCTGCATACCAATCAATACGGTTTTTAATCATATGTTCAACCACCTTCAGCATGCAAGAAGATAGGGCTATTGGGCGGTAAGAGCATCCAAAATCTGGGTCTTTATTTGGTTTTAGGATTGGGAGAACCAATTGGGCTTTCCATTCCTCAGGAATTTGTCCAGTTTCAAATATTTTATTAATGACAAATAAGTAATAATTTAAAGTGGAGGAAGGAAAATGTTGAATCATGATATAGGATATTTTATCCAGCCCGGGCGAGGAATTTTTAAGGTTTTGAAAAGGATAGGTTAATTCTTGAATAGTAAAAGGAGCATCCAACCAAGACGTGGGACTTGGAAAATGAGTTAAAGATGGAGATTCACTGATATGAGGCACAGATTGTTGGAAGACTGTTTAACGGAAGGAATAAAAGATGAGCGATACTTATGGATCATTGTCCATACAGTAGAAATAGGAGTAGTGGGGGATATAGAAGTACAAAACTGTTGCCAACCCTTTCTTTTTTCTTCCTTAAAAATTTTTTGGTTTGAGCCTGGGTTTTTTTGACAACTAAGTAATTATCCATACTCATATCTTTTTTGTAGGTAGACATAGCGATTTTACGCCTTCTTACGGCCTGGGTACATTCTTCATCCCACCAGCGGGGAGAGGCGGGGAATTGTGGGTTAGGGTTTGATTTTGGGATGCTTTTGTCTGCTGCATGTTGGATAATCGAAATTAATTGAGAAAATGTTGATTGAATTTCCTCAGAGGTAATATGCAAAGGGAGGGGAGCGGTAGAGGATTCAAGGAGTTCGCGGAAGTGGTTCCAATTTGCTTTTTTAAAATTAAATTTAGGAACTCTTTTTACAGGAGATTTGGATGATTTTGAGACAAATGAGAGGATTATAGGGAAATGGTCACTAGAGTGTGGATCTCCTAGTATTGACCAACTGGTTGACGCTGCTAAGGAATTGGAACAGATAGACAGATCCACCGCACTGGCTCGTTGAGACGGGGGACTGAACCTAGTGAGAGAGCCATCATTGAGGATAATTAGGTTATTATCGTCAATGAATGAAATAATATTAGTTCCAGATCGGTCACAAAATGCACTACCCCATGACTGAGAGTGAGCATTGAGATCTTCAAGAATAAAAAAAGAAGAAGGAAGAAGAGAGATAACTGAGTTCCAAGCATCAATGTCGAATGTGCCATTGGGGGGGCAGTATACTGAAACATATCCCACATCATTGACTTTAGCACCTACTATTTGGAATGAGGGAAAGGACGGAAGAGGGATTTGAGAAAAGGAAAAGGAATTTTTTATAAGTAGGGCTACTCCGCCCTTGCCATCTGGGCGGTCATCCCTGAGACAGGAGAATCCTGGGATCTTAAACAGATAGTTCTGCTTAAACCAGGTCTCTGATATTGCTGCTATATCTATATTGTAAGTTTTTAGTAGGGATACTATTTCATGTTTATTACAAACAGCACTACGGCTGTTCCACTGAAGGATTTGAACATCGGAGGCCATTATGAAGGGAGTTAAGGGATGAAATTATAGAAGCAGCGCTGGACGGTAAAGAATTGCTATTAGAAATTAAATTAATGAGTATCATAAGTAGAGTCTGAATAAAAGAAGAATTTTCATCGCTAATGGCATTTGATAGGGGAGTAGATGTTGGAAGAGTAGGAGTTTTTGTTAGTTGGCTAATATTAGAAGTAATGACATTGGATGGGTTAGAACTATAAGAGAACAGTTGATCATTATGTCCTTGTCTGTCATATCCCGGAGAGCTAGGAACTTTTGATTTAGGATTATGGTATACGGTTTTACGGAAAGAGGTAGCAGGAAGATTAGGTGTAAAGAGGCAACTCTGAGGGGTTTGAGTAATGGGAGGTTGAGATGAGACATTGGCAAATGATTTTTTGGAAATCGAGAATATTTTGGATGCTTGAAAATATGATGCATTATTGGCGGCCATATATTGTTTTATGTTTTTTGTCTGGTTAATTCTGGACATGAAAAACTAGTCACCGTATGATTACCTGAACAGTTCACGCAGGTGGGGACATCAGGAGGATATATTGTATTATGTTTTTTGTCTGGTTAATTCTGGACATGAAAAACTAATCACCGTATGATTACCTGAACAGTTCACGCAGGTGGGGACATCAGGAGGATTGATTGGTAAGATGATTTTCACCGCATTTGAAGCATCGAGGAGGGGATCTACATGTTACCTTAGAGTGTCCATAGCGTAAACAATTATAACACTGAATGGTTGGGAAAGTGTACAGTTCTACCGGCAAAGAATTGTACAAAAGATATACGTGAGAAGGGAGGGTTTGGCCTTCAAAAGTGAGGACCACTGTTTGTGATGGTTTCCATGTGACATGAGGAAGTATCTTTATAGTTTAGACGTCTAGCCTTTACTACTTTACCAATATTTTGTGAAGTAGAGATATACGAAATTATTTCTTCCTCTGAAAGATCAATGGATATGCCACGTACGAGACCCAGGCGGGTAACATTAAAGGGTGGAACGTAAGCTTTGAATTTATTATTTTGCGAGTTGCTAAAACTTGATACAAAATTGTTTGCCAAAGCTCCAGATTCAAATTCAACAGAGATTTTCAATTTCAATTTTTATTTATTACATAATATGTACATTACAAACATTATGTTCAATGCATACATATTATTAACTTACATCTAAAAATATACATATACACATATACATAAACACATATGTATACATACATACACATATACATATACATACATACATACACACACATATACATATTGTGTATTAAAATACTAATTTATTATTAAACAATTAAAAGTGACCTGTACAATCTGGTCAAAGGTGTAGGAGAATCCTGCTTCGGAAAACCCCCTCAGACACATGGAATATATCAATATCCAAAGCGATCTTGTTCAGCATAGCTGTAGCTTTTCCAACAGGCATAACCATCGGCAGGTTGGTCCTGTATATTGGAATGTGAAACAATCTATGCTGACGATGTCTAAGGTAATTATCAGGAACATACAAACCAATGCTCTGCATAATTTCAGTATTGTCGATCATACCGCGCAACAATCGATAAAAATGTGTAATCAAATACACATTCCTTCTAGTCTCTAAACTATTGTAGCCAAGCATACCCTGGAGAAACTCGGTTGGGTAAAGCCAAGGATAATGCCCGTACTCTCTCATGTAGAGATATCTCAGAAACTTCTTTTGGACTTTCTCCACCATAAGAGAGTACTTGCTCTCATGTGGCCCCCAGATCATCGAGCCACTCTCGAGTCTACTCCGCACCAAGGAGTTGTAAAGAGTTCTCAGTACGCGGGTATTCTCGAAAACCCTGGCAGTACGCAGAACAAATCCTAACATTCTCAGAGCATTACCACTGATCGTCTCTATGTGATCGTGAAATGTCAGGCTGCTTACAAATTTAACACCTAGATCTTTAACATTCGATGTTCTTGTCAGATTTTGGTCGTTCATTTTGTAGCGAAAAAATAGAGTTTTTTGGGCCCTAGTGAAGGATGTAACCGAACACTTGGAAACATTAAACAAAAGTTTATTTCGTCTTCCCCATTCACATATATTTGATATATGCGTTTGGAGAAGATGAAAATCGTCCAAAGTTGACACCTTTAAGAAAAGCTTTAAGTCATCCGCAAATAACAGAAAGCGCGAGTTTAAAATAACATTTTTTATATTATTGATAAAAATCGAGAACAACAATGGACCCAGGTTAGATCCTTGCGGGACACCCGAGAAGGTATAGAAGCACTCTGACGCGAATAGACCGTAGGAGACGTATTGGTTCCTATTTTGGAGGTAGCTCGCCATAAATTTTAGCATACCATCCGAGAAACCAATCTCATACAACCTTTTCAATAAGACATCATGGTTGACTGTATCAAAGGCTTTGGCGAAGTCATTGTATGAACAATCTACCTGATGTCCCGCGTCCAGAGCTTCCGTGACATAATTTGTGAAAATCATCAGATTGGTCTCAACCGAGCGGCCCTTCCTGAATCCATGTTGTTCATCAATTATAAACGGCTCTACTCGGGAAGCGACGGTTTTACTTATTATAATTTCAAATACCTTAGCTGGTGCAGAGAGAACAGCTACAGGTCTATAATTTTCTACGGATAACTTAGAACCACTCTTGTGTATGGGAGTAACTTTTGACGTCTTCCATGTTTCCGGGAAGACCCCTGTATTTACAGAAAGATTAAAGATTAAACAAAAAACATAGCGATTTTTTTATCAGTTCCACACAGCCTCTTAAGAAGAATGTTGGAATGAGATCTGGCCCAAGAGAATGGGTATTACTTAGATTTTTAATAGTGTCGGCCACATCCTTTTCATTGATATATTGAACATCAATAGACTGTGCACCGATCGGAGAACATGTTTTAGCAATATTAATATCGAGAAGCGGAGGTTCATTACTATAGACTGTTTTAAAATGACCTGCAAACGCCTCGGCAATATCTGCACCCCGTACCATTTTTCGCCCCAAGTCATGGAATCAATATTCCCACCATCCGCTTTTTGGGATTTTATATAGGCCCAGAACGTATTAGGGTCTTTTAGAATATTGTTTTCCATCCCGGAAATGAACTCTCGGTGTGCCAATCGAATGCTACGTCTTACGATAGATCTGTAATGTCCAAACATTTCATAATCGCTGTGACGGCCAAAGGCTTTCCAGTTTTTATGATAGAAATGTTTAGTTCGTATATCCCTAACAATATCCCTAGAAAACCATTCCGGATATCGCCTTCCGCCGGTAGCCTGAGATTTTCGTGGGAAGCAGGAATCTAGTACACCCTCGACAGTATAATAAAAATATTGTACCGCCTCATTCACATCCGATATGGTATACATCTCGCCCCAGTCGGTAGCGTCCATAAGAGAGTACAGTCTGTCGAAGTCACCTTTATCAAAGTTCCAGCCCCTCCGACGAACCGTACCCTCTCCGGGAACTCTAGTTCGACGGGGGCGATATGAAATCGGATTGTAACAAAATTCAAGTGCGGGATGGTAATTATCTTCTTCCGTAAGAGGTGATAATGACCGAGAAATATCAACTGCCCTTCTACAAAATATTAAATCCAGAGTTCTATTTCTGGAGTTCAAAATATTAGGTCCTTACATATGAAATTGGCGTTTTGCCGTACTGGAAAATTTGATCTCAAATATCTTCTCTTTTGTTAGGAATTCCAAATCAAAATTTATACAGCTATTTACTCATGTATTTGTGTTTTGAAAATTATAATTCATTTGTTTTTTCCGCAATTGTTTTTTTCTTTGCGTCACTCAGTTTACAAAATGAAAAATTTGAAATATCGCGTTATTTACGAGTACGAGTTCCACCGTGGCACCAGTGCTGCAGAAACGGCTCGAAGGATTTATGATGTGTATGGCGACGGTGCCGCAAAAGAAAACACAGTGCGTTTTTGGTTCCAACGTTTTCGTTCTGGAAATTTCGACCTGCAGAACAAGCCCCGTGGACGGCCGGAGACCAAAGTTGATAATGAAGAATTGAAGGCTATGTGGAAGCGGATCCATCGCAAACCACATCCGAGTTAGCTGCAGGCTGCGG
>JADDOH010001638.1:0-66761 GCA_016648135.1 Agrypnia vestita | reverse complement strand
TCTTGCGTTTCTTATCACATTTTAGTATGGAAATATCTCATTTTAAAATTTATTCATCAGATTACATATATTTTAAATACGGATACCTTCTTAAAATGTCACAAACTAAATTATATAATTGATTAATAAATTACCAAACCGTCGATGTTTTAAAAATGAAGATTGCTCAACTTTGTGGGCCTTTTATGACTGAATGGCCTCGTAAAATGTCTTTTTTATTTAATAATATTACAAAGTAAATGATTACCTAAAATTTATTATAATTATTGCAAAATCTGTTAGATGAGTAAAGTGGAGCAATTTTCTTCATTTTTAAAACATCGAAGGTTTGGTAATTTATTAATCAATTATATAATTTAGTTTGTATTATTTTAATAAGATATCCGTATTTAAAATATACGTAACCTGATGAAAAAAATTTCAAAATGAGATATTTCCCTACAAAAATGCGATAAAAAACCCAAGAGAAGATATGAGAAAAAATTGTGAAATTTGCTCACTCTGCTGGACGATCGCCTTAATATTGTAATCAATACCCGCGTTAGTTAATAATATTTTCTGATATTTTTCCATCCTAGCACCCATCACACATATCTATTACAACGAGTCTATTACAACAATCGCCGATTGCTTTCTGCTAGGCCCTGCGGGCGACTATTTCGACCGCTACGTGGCGAATTGTGTTTGCTAGGCCCTGCGGACGGCTATTTTGGGAGCTATGCGGCCTATGATTTACGCTGCGCGGCCAATTGTATCTGCTGCATGGCAAGTTTCCATTTTTCAATATACAAGTTTTTATATTGATATGATGGCCGCTTCCCGGCGAGCGATGGCCGCTGCGCGGCCAATTGTGTCTGCTGCATGGCAAGGTTTAATTTTTTCAATACGGAAAATAAACAATCAGTTGTCGCCGATTGCTTTCTGCTAGGCCCGGCGAGCGGCTATTTTGTTATGTTTTAATGTAGCATGTAGCAATTATGTTTGTTACATGCCAGGCCCTGCGGGAGCCTATGTGAGCCGCTTTGGGGCCAATTGTGTCTGCTATATGGCAAGTTTCAATATAGAAAATAAAATTTACAAAATATCAAGAAAAGGGATGTGGTCTGCAATAGCACAACCCTATTTAAGGATGATCTTATTAACGACAGACGAAATATGTCGATAATGGCATTAACATTCCGGAGATAAAAGTAATTTTTATGGTGTCTCTCAGTGACAAACAACAAATGTGTATTTAAAAAATATTTCAATTTGTAGGCCATTTCACAATTATGAATATTGAAAATGTTTTTTATGTCAATCATGTTCAAGTAAAACGTGATAGCCATTTTCTTTGGAAAGTATAAATACGGAGAAAAAATCTAAAATAAACTCACTTGGCAGTTTTAAAATAACAAAGTATGTTAATCTTTGTTGAAAAATGTTTAATAAATGTTAATGAATTGAAGCAAGTTAAATGCAAAAATAAAAACAAAATAAAAATACGAAACGAAATATACTTACGTCAAAAAGTGGTATTGCCAGCACAAAAAATATATTTTCGCGTCACAGTTGGCTTTTTTCTGTGTCAATACAAACACGGATTTTTAAAATATTCCACGAAAATATTAAAACAACGATTAATTTCCGATAGTTGTGTATAATTTGAATGTTTTGTAATATCAGTTTGCTCGTATTCCAATATTTTTTAATCTTTTTAATCTACTCTGAAATTATTTTTTTTAACTGGCAACAGAAAAGATCCGTTGACGGCGACATCTTTTTAGCGTAATTATATTATTGATTCTAAAAAGGTTTTCTTATGTTTTGATTTGTTGCCGATTTTTTAATTGTTCATCAAATAAAATATACAAATAATTCAGTCGTAATAAAATAAAAAAATAATAATAAGTCGTAATTCGAAAATACAGAACGGAAACTCGCTCTCTTTTAATAGAGATACGAACATGGAATAAGAGTCGCATCAATATTCTATTTCCAAATTAAGCTAAACACTTGTGCTATGAAAATAGGACCAACTTGCTAGCGGCCTAACTACCGATCACTGGTTCACTAAGAGAGAGTTATAACCACTACACCAAAAAGCTTTCTATTAGGAATCCTTATCTTGCTATATTTCTATTATCTTTTGTTAAAAATTTTCAGCTGCATACCCAAAGGTGGTTCATTTTTATCATGCATACTAATCACTTATTAGTTGCACACGACCTAATCATCTGAGCGACCCTTTCTTAACACACTGCATTACGCTTTACAGAAATGCTTGTTTATTTTTATTCTTATCATAAATTTGACCTTTTAGAAGTAAATTGTTTCTTAATGAACACATGGTTGACACCGTTTAGGCGGATGAGGTGAAGATTTTTAGCGTATATGCTTCTTATATTGTCGAATAAATTGGACATAGTTATGCAGAAAGCATACAACCCACAAAATGCTAAAAATGAGTTATGTGCGGGTTTGGTCAGCTCAATACGATATCTTTAAGTGCTGAAAACGTCCAAGCTCTAATTGATATATTTTTTTTAAATTGAGTTTTTTGTAAATTCAATATTTTTCTAACCCACATGACAGCTATCACAAATAAATTATCTCTCAAACTCAAATAAAAGAATTAAATAGATAAAACTAACTTAATTAATGTATATTATAGATGTCTCACAGACGAAACTGTATTTTTTCAAGGGAGAGTAAGTATAGAAGTCTTTTTTGGGTGGCCATAGGATTCACGACCTATCGCACGGTTGGCTTAGGTGATCACTTCACACATATGTAACGTTCGCCATTTCCACTCATGATAGAATACCATGTCTATTAATTTTTTGGAAGTTGTATATATATTCAATTTTTGCGCCATCTATAATATACATTATTTGATTATTGATGTCCCAAACAATCCAGTTTGCTGCAGTTAAGATTCTCCCTGAAAAAGCTATGGTTGTAGGGAAACCTGTTTGGATTTGAAAATAAATATAAGTGGTGTTTAACTAAGTTAGTTTTATTTATTTAATTATAATGTCTCACCACCAAGTGTTTGCTTCCTTCGAAAAAAAATAATAAAAAAATTGTATTAACTATTTTTTTGCAGCTTCAAATTAAAAAATTCTTGGCAGTTAAAAATATAGGTTCATATGGTATGGACGCATTATGCAACTTTTTAATTCTACTGTTACTGCATAATAATAATTTTGTAGAAAACATCTAAGGGGTTGAAAGTTTTCTACGCCTCAGATAATACTCTTAACTTCATGTTTTATCAAATCCAATTATCACAAGGACAGACGAAATATTTAATAAATTAGAGGTTTTCAATATGCAAAAAATATATACTAAAACCGTCCTAGCTTACATATACAAACACAAACAAGCACACTTCAAAGAAACCCCAAACACAATTCCTACACGCAGAAATAAAGGTTCTATTCAAGTCCCAAGAGCGCGAACTACTTATGGACAAAGAAACTTTAGACAGATAGGCCTGAAACTATTTAATACGATGCTGGAAGAATCCGAAAAACAATGATTAAAATTAGGATAAGAGAGACGGGACCACCGTTTATTAGGACACTCATCAACAAAGTGACGATTTAAATTTCAAGCCAGGTAACAAACATATTTTTTAGGGAAATCATGTTACTGGTGGAGTGTAGACGACAATTTAATCTTAAACTATTTGCATAAAATGTACGCATATAATTAAGTTATAATTGAGCCCTTGCCCGGAATAACGTTGTATCCAACAATACTCTCATTCCGAGAAAAATTGAAAAAATGAAACCAGTTACAATTTATTACATTTTATATTTTAAATAAAACAAACATATAATTCTTAACTAATCTCAATATAAAATACGGAAAAAGGGCAATTCAATTTGAATCTATTGTAAAAAAACATGCTGAATCAGTGGAAAAACGTTGTATAAGAAATTTTCACATACAACGTTATTCCGCAAAACGTTTTTTATTTATTCTGCTTTACTTAATAATGATTTTTAAAAGCATCATGCTCATGTAACATGAATTCACAAATGTAATCGAGGTCCTTGAGCTTAGCAGCCTTATTGGCAGTGGATTGGAATTCATTAAAGTTAGTTCCAGCTGCATGATTTTTTTCCATACGGTAGCTAATCTTCCCCTTCTTCCACAAATAGTTGGTAGAAAGCTATAGGAGGTCCATGATTCTAATTCTTTATGGAAGGTTCCAGTTCTGATTGTGATTGGATCATCAGTAGGTAAAATACTTTTACGGAACGATAAGTCTCTCGTACATACTATTACCTATCTCCGTCTGTTTGCTGAATATGGCGTCGGACATTCAATTTCTCATGATTACTTTTTTTATTGTAATTCAGTAACCTGAATTCTGATTGAATATTTATATTGATATTAAAATGGAGAAAACATCCCGGATTTAAACATTTTTGGCTCAAATTCGACCCTACGAAAAAGAACGAGGAATTAAATAAACTTTTTGTATCGGTATTATTTTAAGTTACGATATAAAGAGCACTATAATGCCAGCATTATTATCAAAAATAATGCCAGCATTATTATCAAAAAGCATTTCAAATATCAATATGGATAAATCAATTGAGTAAAATCGGTTAACGTTCGACAAAATAATATTGTCACATATGAAATTACAATATCAATCAGAACTGCCAAATCGTATACAACGTTATTCCACAAACATGTTCCGGCGGGTCAATTGCAGGTTTGATAATATTTTTTCTGGATAAATACTCCTTTCCTGCATCCTTCAACTTATTGGCTTTGATATCTTTCCAGTTTAAAACATAAGATGTTCGTTTTCTCCCTTTATTCATGTGAATTAAACTACGCTCCACGATATTGACGCGCGGCGATGCCATTTTGAGAAACAATGTACAACGTTCTTCCACAAACCAATAACTTTAAAATGCAGCCAGAAGCCTAAATATTTTTTTCTTGACATATTATCTACTTTAAACGATGCATAATAACATACCCAACATAACTGCATCAATAACTCAAAATTGACATTTGTGTTGGATACAACGTTATTCCGGGCAAGAGCTCAATTATAAACTTTGCCTGTGTCAACACAGAGCTTTCTAGCGAAACAGGAATGGTAAAATTAAACCTTTGAATTTATATTAAGTAAAGCATTGAATTATTTAAAAAAAACCTTTCGTTCTACAATTTATTTACACAAAGGTAGGGGTTTAAATGTACATTATTGTACAACATGTACGTCACTTCCCTTGTCAGTGCGCTTGGTCCAGCGGTCCACAAGCTTGGGTATTTCATCTAATAATAAGGTTTCTGGTTGGCCGCGAAGCATCTTTTGCTGCGAATTTTGAAAGTCGTGTGAAATCAATGACCTCATAAAGCATCCATGAGCTGCCTAAACAGCTGGCGGATATTGTCGTGCAATAACAACTCTTTTTTCAACACTAGCAAGTTCAACACTTCAGTTTATTTTACAATATTTCACTTTAAATCACGCTGTTGATCGGAGTCTCCTTTTCCAAGAAGTCTTCCAGTAAAAGTTCTTTTATATCCCAAAAAACGGTAGTGTAACCATTTCCGACGATGGGTTTTGAATTTTTTCTTCATCGGTGATTTTGGGTGTATACACTCCGTACTCTGGCATTTCCATTCTGGCCCAAAGTATAAACCCACGTTTCTGTGGCTATTCTCCTCAAAAATGTGTCACCGTGTTGCGATAAAAGTCTTCGATGAATTTCAGCACCTTTCATAAACTTCGACCAGAGAAACTGGATCGCTACGCGTTGTTCCTATCTTGGTGCAAACTGCAAGCGGAGCGGATATGTTTACACTATAGTAGCCGGAAGAAAAATTATGCTATCGTTTTTGATCAAACGCTGACTGCAGTCGTAATCAAACACAAACGCACACGACAACCGTGAAGGTGCGTTATGGCAAAACTGCAGATAATTTTTTACTCTTCCTCGTAATAAACATTTATTTAAAGAAAAAGGAGTCAGCGGTGATTGTTAGAAGTAAAATGGATGATACCTATATTTTTGACAGGGTCTTATTGATGAACTATGCATGTTGTAACGGAGAGACATATGTTTAATTTTTTATATATATTAAGTTCATTTCCTTCTTTCTTATTTTACTTCAATTTCACTCTTTTATTGTATATCAAATATTACTTTAGTATACTTTGTAATTTTGTCTAGATACAGGTAATCTTATATAGTGCTGACACGGGACGAAATTCTTTAATACAAAATTAGTGTTTATTCCGGCCAAAATACGTATTTTTGAAATTCACTTCAGATTTTCCTTAAAATTAGCAGAAGTAGCTTTTAAATAATATTTTTATTTAACGCAATCTCTCGAACGAATAAAAAAGTTTTGCTAGAAAACATTTCTTCTTTTATATAAATCTTGCCTATCAGCGTTTTCTAAAGAAGTTTCTCTTTTCTCCAGAAAGGGTATACAACGGTAAAAACTAAAGTTTAAAACCTCTTGGAATAAATCAAAGATGTTTTTATTAAAAGCAAACCGGGAAAACATTTTTAGATAGGGATTTAGTGAATCGTGGGCCAAAATAATGTTTTACGTTCGATTTTTATTTTATGTTGTGCGATAAAAAATATAAAACAGAAAAGTAAATCATTGAATAAAATATTGTTAAGTTCCTAAAAAAATGTCAGTGTCGTACATACTATTTATAGTATGTATATTCGAAATAAATAATAATTTCTAAAAATTATTTTACATTTTTAAAATTTAGAGATAATTTCTAATGTTTGAACTCAACTGTTGGATACAGTGGAGGAAGAACAATAGCTACAGTAGAGGAAGTGAATCTTTTTTATAACATTACATAACACACCACTAAAAACGAAAATGTAAATCACTTAAACAAATGAAATGTAAAAGTATATAATTCTGTTCTCATGCTCACTCGGTGTATGCTTAAATAAATAAAATATAAAAAATGATCTGTTTATTTAATGTAGCAGCTTGTTACGACTTGATAATTGCATAATTGTATAGATGGAATATTAATAATTACAGTTAGTATACACAATATACTCCTAGTTTTTTGATGACTTTCTACGACAAACAATAATATAATAATTAATATAAATTAACTTTGTTTAAACCACTTATTTATTGAAAAAAATCAACATGTTTTAATAAATAAGTGGTTTAAACAAAGTTAATTTATATTAATTATAATTATGTTACCACAAAATAAATTTGCTACATTTGAAGAAGAAATAATATAATAAATAATTTTTCTCTTATAATTATCTTAATATTTGTGTATGCTAATTGTAATGTATTGTATATGCACATACTGTTACGAAACTGTAAAAAAAACGATTGCACATAGTCGAGGTTTTCCCAGCACAATATAATATGGGAATGAATCAGAAACTTCGTGAAAATTGTGAATATAACTGCACACGCGTCGTTGTTTTGGCTAAAACTAAACCTGCAATCACGTTAGTAATATATGTTGTGATTTTAATTCAAGTAGGTATAAAGTTTTCTTACGTCAGGCCATATCAAAATAAAAACAAATAATAAAAATCCACAAGTATCGTTATAATATATGTGGCATATAGATGCAGATAGTTTAATATTTTTGATAGTGAATTGAATTGAATCACCGCGAGATATATGTGAGTTCCTAAAATCTTATACAGTTCATCAAATTAGAATCGTTCATTTAACAACCAATATATAGGAGATTATTAGAATTTTGATCTGATCTATTTGCGATCTACTTTGGCAGTACCCATCAGCAGACAATTAATCCACAATGCAAATAGTGGGTATGAGAATGTAGGGATAGAATTAATGCAGCCTGCGAACGAACCCTACGTTATTTATGAATGTCTATTAATTCACCCTCTAATATAACCAGCGCTGGTGAAATGGTTGAAACTGCTAAGCACAGACAGTCAATCAACATTCGAGACGATTTTTTTAAGGAAAAGAATAAAGTTTTACGAATAAAGACGGTAACCACACAATAATAATTATTGACAATTTTTCTAGATGTCTCATAGAGACGAAATTATATTTATTAGGTCCTTACATATGAAATTGACGTTTAGTATGGGAGGAACATAAAGCCGATTTTTTTTTATTATAATAGTTTTATTTAATCAAAGTATGTATTATTGCTATCTATGCACTTTTGCCATCTCATAGGTAGTTCATCGATCCCTTTACTAAAAAAACCATTCGGACGGGAATCAATAAAATCTTTGAAGGCGGTTTGTACTGCCCCATCGGAGTTGAATTTTTTCCTTTGCAAGAAGTTATCCAAATTTCGAAAAAAATGGTAATCTGTTGGGGCAAGGTCCGGAGAGTACGGTGGATGTCTTAGACATTCCAATTGAAGCTCCTCTAATTTGGTAGCCGTCTGTTGTGCAGTGTGTGGTCTAGCGTTATCATGAAGCAGCAGTGGCCTAGAGCGATTAACCAGCCTCGGTTGTTTAGCAGCTTTCTTTTCCATCATGGTTTGTAGTTGCTGACAATAGACATCTGCCGTAATCGTCTGGCCAGATTTAAGATTTAAAATCCCTTCATTATTGTGCCGGTTGAGTAATGCAACGCAGCAGTCAACGCGCGTTTGTTGATTTGCTTCACTCAATTCGTGAGGTACCCACCTTTCAAGCTTTTTCACCTTACCAATTTGCTTCAAGTGGATTAAAACAGTTTTATCACTAACACCGCAGCCTGCAGCTAACTCGGATGTGGTTTGCGATGGATCCGCTTCTACAATAGCCTTCAATTCTTCATTATCAACTTTGGTCTCCGGCCGTCCACGGGGCTTGTTCTGCAGGTCGAAATTTCCAGAACGAAAACGTTGGAACCAAAAACGCACCGTGTTTTCTTTTGCGGCACCGTCGCCATACACATCATTAATCCTTCGAGCCGTTTCTGCAGCACTGGTGCCACGGTGGAACTCGTACTCGTAAATAACGCGATATTTCAAGTTTTTCATTTTGTAAACTGAGTGACGCAAAGAAAAAAACAATTGAGGAAAAAACAAATGAATTATAATTTTCAAAACACAAATACATGAGTAAATAGCTGTATAAATTTAGATTTGGAATTCCTAACCAAAGAGAAGATATTTGAGATCAAATTTGCCAGTACGGCAAAACACCAATTTCATATGTAAGGACCTAATATATAATTTATAAGTGTTCTATCGTAAGGGGAATAAAAAAGCTTTGGATGCCGGATACCCGTTTCATATATGTGTTGTAATTATTATCGTAAATAATTACAACATACATATGAAACGGGTTGTAAAACTTAAATATATATACAACTTACAACTTGGTGTTCAATCATGGGTGGAAATGGTGAACATTACATTATGTAAAGTGTACGATAGGTCGTAAGTCCTATGAACACCCAAAGACTTCTATACTTACTTTCCCATAAAAAAAATATTATTTCGTCTCTATGAGACATCTATAATATATCTTGATTAATGATGTCCTTGGGACAAAATCCATTACTGTGTTCTGAAAAATTTGGACAAACTCAAAATATTCCAATAATAATTATTTCTAATGTCCGTCCGAAACTTCCTATCCAATAACTGATCTCATTCCGTTTTCAAAATTAGTATGATCTAAAAATGTTTTTAAATAAAAATAAAATATTTACTCTTTACTTTTTTACTGAAATATTTTGCATTAGATTTTTTTAATATTTCAGTTTAATGATGGTGAAAATTAAAACTAATAAATGCATCCATTACTATATCGCATATGTCATTGGTATTAATCAAAATATATAATTTCTATGTAACAATGTCCGTCACTTACGCTACCATGTGATACAAATAATAATGAGATTTAATATAATGATGAGGCATTAAAATCAAAATCAGCATAATTATCTTTTTATTAAAGTCCATCATTAACGTTATCACTACTCTAGATAGCGCTATTTTCACAGCTTTATTTGACGGCCGAAATATGCATATAACAAAATTACGTTATTTTTAACATGTTATAGCTGGTTTAATAATAATTGAAAAAGTGACTCTCAAGAGTAATATTTATGGCTAAATCAATCACGCGCATGCATTACCCGCGTCATCAGAGATCGCATTTGAAACATTTTCCAGTAACAACTCAATTACAGGTGAAGCCACAAATTATTACAAAATTACCAACCGTGAAAATAATCATTCAACCTATTGTGATACTAGTCCATTAATGTGCGTATCTTGAAAATAAACGTGTTTATATTTCAATAGAAGTTTGTATTTGGCTTAAAACAGCTCATTTTCCGATTTCCATGCATCATAGTTTTGGTATTATTTTAAAATGCGCCATTGTCAAGAATTTAAAACTGTGAGTGTTCTACTCAAGTATTAAAGATTTAATAACGGTACTGCGTAGTTACACTATTGACAGATTATGAACTTTATTTTTTTATTTATTTTTTATTCTTAAAGTAGATGATACAATATTTTTTATGTTTCCTAACATATACAGCATTAGATATAAGTATATAAATTTTTTATTCAAAAGTAAGTATAACATATTTTTTTATATTTTTTCTTAAAAGTCGTTATATTTTTTTCATCTCCGGTAGTTTCATATATAATTTCATTCCACTGTAGACCTCTATCCATTTAAAAAGTTAATCGAATTAGCATTAAAAATCAACACAACGAGCCACATTGTTTCGTTGTGTTGGTTAACACAACGAAACAATGTATATCGTACGCACGGCTAACGCATGCTAATTCGATTGTCTTTTTAATTTTTTTTTCTTTCGGAATGATTATCGTATTTCATATTTTCTTCTTATACAGTGTTCATCTTCATGACGTTTTTTTTTCTTAATTCAATCAAGATAATTCTTAATTCAATCAATTAAGAATCAAGTATTCTAGCATCACTTTCATTCTTGTGTATCGATTTCTTTTTAGTTTCGGAACTGGAGAGAGCTGACACCAAACCGAGATGAGTGGAGGAAGATTATTGACGAGGCCAAGACTCACCAAGGATTGTAATGCCAAGAGTGATGATGATGATGAAAAATTAAGGAAATGCTCAATGCGCGTCCCAATATCGTCTTCACAACAGCTGTTGCACAAATATACACAAAAGTTGTGTATACTAATACATCTGAAAGAAATAGAGTACTCAAGACATCTATAGGCTTATTCGAAAGCTTAATTTTGTCACAGATACCTTCAGGTAAAAATATTTGTAACCTACGAACCCCCTAAGTGTTCCGGAATACCGCGGGCTCTGGCAACAAGAGTTGGAGTGGAATAGAGTGGAGCTTATAACTTTGATAAAAAAAATTGCTATAAAATCTTAGACTTAAAGTAATATAAAAAGAAAAAAATTTTTTTTTTGACAATTATTAGGTCCTTACATATGAAATTGGCGTTTAGTATGGGAGGAACATAAAGCCGATTTTTTTTTTATTATAATATATTTATTTAATCAAAGTATGCACCATTGCTGTCTATGCACTTTTGCTATCTCATAGGTAGATCATCGATCCCTTTACTAAAAAAACCATTCGGACGGGAACCAATAAAATCTTTGAAGGCGGTTTGGACTGCCCCATCGGAGTTGAATTTTTTCCTTTGCAAGAAGTTATTCAAATTTCGAAAAAAATGGTAACCTGTTGGGACAAGGTCCGGAGAGTACGGTAGATGTCTTAGACATTCCAATTGAAGCTCCTCTAATTTGGTAGCCGTCTGTTGTGCAGTGTGTGGTCTAGCGTTATCATGAAGCAGCAGTGGCCTAGAGCGATTAACCAGCCTCGGTTGTTTAGCAGCTAGCTTTTCCATCATGGTTTACAGTTGCTGACAATAGACATCTGCCGTAATCGTCTGGCCAGATTTAAGAAAGCTGTAGTGAACGACATCAGCACTAGTCCACCAAACGCTCACAAGTAACTTTTTTGGAGTCAATTTTCGCTTGGGGCATGGTTTGGCTGGTTCGGCAGGGTTCAGCCATTGCGATGAGCGCTTCCGATTATCGTACAGGATCCACTTTTCATCACATGTAATGATTCGATTTAAAATCCCTTCATTATTGTGCCGGTTGAATAATGCAACGCAGCAGTCAACGCGCGTTTGTTGATTTGCTTCACTCAATTCGTGAGGTACCCACCTTTCAAGCTTTTTCACCTTACCAATTTGCTTCAAGTGGATTAAAACAGTTTTATCACTAACACCGCAGCCTGCAGCTAACTCGGATGTGGTTTGCGATGGATCCGCTTCCACAATAGCCTTCAATTCTTCATTATCAACTTTGGTCTCCGGCCGTCCACGGGGCTTGTTCTGCAGGTCGAAATTTCCAGAACGAAAACGTTGGAACCAAAAACGCACTGTGTTTTCTTTTGCGGCACCGTCGCCATACACATCATTAATCCTTCGAGCCGTTTCTACAGCACTGGTGCCACGGTGGAACTCGTACTCGTAAATAACGCGATATTTCAAGTTTTTCATTTTGTAAACTGAGTGACGCAAAGAAAAAAACAATTGAGGAAAAAACAAATGAATTATAATTTTCAAAACACAAATACATGAGTAAATAGCTGTATAAATTTAGATTTGGAATTCCTAACCAAAGAGAAGATATTTGAGATCAAATTTGCCAGTACGGCAAAACGCCAATTTCATATGTAAGGACCTAATATTACATACCATGTGTTAGGTATCCATTAAGCAAATTTCAGAATGTTCAATAGAATCCAAAGTTCCCATTCCCAAAAATAAACTTTTTCTGATATATTTACCCACGAAAATCTAATTTCATAATTTTGATGAATGTATCTAGCAGCATCATTGACAAATATGTACATTTAGCATTTAAATCAAGTTGTCCACTGAAATTCTATTGTTTTACGACACGGCCATTTTGTTCCTGGGTGAAAAATGCGAAGCTGCCGTCCTTTACCCAATTTCAACAAACTACTTTTGTGGTCCTTGCCCGTTAATATATTTCCAAAACATTTTTTTGGACCGAATAAAAATTTGCAAGTTGGTCATTTTAATATTTGTTTTTTCATCATTTTTAAAATATTTTTTTTGTATTCCGCTTTTAATTAGAATTTGCTATCCTTAGGCACCGTCTTACTTGTCTATACTAACGGACGTCCGTAGACACTTTTAGAATGCTACCAAAATCTTAGATAAATTTAAAACTTTCTAGAGCGAGTCGTGATCAGAGGCGCCCGAGATCGCATGTAAATTGAATATTGAAGTTCTTCAGGACGATATTCTAAGAGTGTTTTCAAGTTGCTGCACTCCGTTGCATTAGTTTGAGCAACCCTCTATTTTCTGATTCGTAGTAACTTCTTCGCATACCTATTGCGTTACGGAAGTAACCAAGTACCAGCCCCCGCTGCTTGTAGGACGCGAGAGCACCTCGTCTGGTTTGGAATTACTATCCTATTCATTCTAAACATCTGATCAATTGTTTAATGTCACTCATTTTGTGCTTAATTTACTTGAGTTGTGCAAGAGAGTTATAAAAAAATTCAAAGTGTAGTGATTTTTCTTAAATCACAAATAAATTCAGCATTATTTGAATTTGTAAATTCCTGTTATTTTTTAAATTAAAATATGAAAATTGAAATTAAAAGAAATCGTAACAATTTAATACTATGAAAAGTTAGTGAAAGTTATGAAAAGCTAAGAGGCTTTTGGAAGTGTGTTTTGATTTATTAATATCGAACATTCTAAAAAACGTGAAAATATGTAGTTCACTGTATAAATTTGGTTTTAATTGATACAAACAAAAATTACATAGAAATACTTAAGAAGTTTTAACCACGTATTAGTAAATTCTTTTAGATTTGAATTACATCGCAATGGAAAGATTTCTTCTAAATATTAAAGTTGGTATTTGCACTATTAAAGGCACCCTAAATTTTCCACATTTACTCAAATAATTTGTATATTTGAAATAAAAATACATAAGATCTTAGGAAGAAATATTCTAACATAAACTGTAGGTAATTGAAGTTTACGATGTTTTCTTTTTTCTTATATATGTTTTTTGTTCTTGTGTATATTATTGCTTTCTATCTTTTAGTAATTTAATTCGTTCTCATGTATATTATTGCGTTTTACTGTATTTCTCTTTCTTATATATTTTATTTGTACTTATGTAATTAAAAGGACTTATTTTCGAATAGATAACACATTCATTTTCAAGAGCCTTTTATCTTGAATCCTGAATTTAAAAATACTGCAATTCCTGGATGTGTTTACTTTTTTCTTTTGTTTTTATTTTTATTTAATTAATATTTTAATCTGTTACTAGCTGGTTGTTCCCGGCGTTGCACGGGTTAAGGATTAAGTAAAAAATAAGTTTGTGAAAAATAACTAAAAAAACATTGTTTCCATTTAATCTAGGGTGGAATGGATGTGATGTCCAGGAAAGAAATATGGATTTTGTTTGCAGCCAGGTCCTGTATGTATGTAATATATACAGAATATGTATTTAAATCAGGGGATGGGGAGGGGGAGGGGTAAAGGGGGGAAGGAAATATTATCTGTGTTAGCCGCTGGGTCCTAAAGATTAAGTATGCAAAATTTTAGTAAAAACGAAAAAATGGCGTAGATTTCTACAAAAAATATATCAAGGTGGGATAAGGGGGAGGGGAAAATGTTACTAATGTTATCCGCCGGGTGCCAAAGAAAGAGTATGCAAAATACGGTACAGATACGGTACATATATCAGGGGGAAGGGTAAAGCGGGAGAGGGAAAATGTTACTTATGTTATCCGCTGGGTCCTAAAGAATAAGTATACAAATTTTTGGATCAGATCGATCGAACGGTACAGATATGCATGAAAAATATTTCAGGGGAGGGGGAGAGGAAATTATCACCTATGTTACCCGCTGGCTTCTAATGAATAAGTATGCAAAATTTGAGTCAGATCGATCAAACGGTACAAATTTGCATGGAAAATATATCCGGAAGGAGGGAAATGGTACCTATTTTACCCGAAGGGTCCTAAAGAATAAGTCTGCAAAATTTGGGTCAGATCAGATAAACGATAAAGATTTGTATAAGAACAGATAGACAGACTGACATTGAGTTTTATGGGTATAGCGTGTGTTGCTTTTACGTCCAACAGGTGGCGCTGTTACAAAAAACCCTTATTCATATTGGTATCTTTATTAATCCGAACCGAAAAGTGCATTTTATATAATAACATTTTTGGTGAAAACTACTTACTATGTTCTAAATATATCTAACTAAATACTACTACAATGAATCCACTTTATTTTAGATTTGTAGAAGTATATTATTATTGTGTTTAATATTTTTATGCAATACTAGCTGTTCGTACCCGGCGTTACGGGTTAAGGATTAAGTTGAAAATAAATTTGTGGGGTGAACAAAGGTTTGATTCGAATGGTATAGATTTGCATGGAAAATATATCAGGGGAGGAGAAAAGGTAAAAAAAGAGGAAGGAAACATAGCCTATGTTACCTGCCGAGTCCTAAAGAATAAGTTTCCAAATTTTGAGTCCGATAGGTCAAACGGTACAGATTTGCATCGAAAATATATCAGTGGAGGGGAAGGGTTAAAAGAATAGGGGGGGAAATCTCACCTATGTTACACGTTGAGTCCTAAAGAATTAGTTTCCAAATTTTGAGTCATATCGATCAGATACAGATTTGATACAGATTTGCATCGAAAATATGTCAGGGGGCGGGAAAGGGGTATGAGAATAGGAATAAATAGAATTTTTTTTTCAAAAAATTTGTGCGAATTTGAATAGAACGTTCTGTCAAAATTTCAAAAGTTGAAGAACTTAAAGAGATTTAAGATTTTGGATAATCAAACATTTACAGTTTTATTTATATAAATAAATAGTAGGCACACAAAAACATTCTCGTATTCGAATGCAACGTTGTGCCAATATTTCAAAGCAATCGATGAAGAACTTCCAGAGATTAGAGATTTTGTACAAACGAACATTTACCTTTTTATTTATATGTATTATGCTTTGCATGTTTCATATATAATTTTAAATAATTGTTACACAGCTACAAAACGTAATACTACGCGTCCAAGAGCTAGTGCAATTCCAAAAATATATAAAAAATTGAATTCAAGTTAAAAAAAATTAAATTGGTTTCTTAATAAAAAAAAAAGATGTGATGGATATTATGCTTCTCTCTGAACAACAACTGATACAACCTAAGACTGTTGAAGTAAAAATATTGTGTGTAGACCTTTATCAAAATATACAGTTTGACTCCACAGATGACAATAAGTACAATTCTATGCGCTAAATCACATCGGTATATAGTTTAAAAATATTAACTTTTGGATTTTTTATTTTATTTATCTTCATCTTGAATATTATCATCATAGATATCGTTGAATACCAAAGCAATATCAAAATTAAAAAGAATATATATGAAAAAAATATACGAATGTCGCGTATTTTAAATAATGTTTAAAAAATTTAGTTTAAGTACAATGAATTAATTATGATCTGTTTTCGGCAGTTGGGTATTTGTGCAAATGCAGGTGATGATAATATCTTCACGAATAGTGTTGTGTAGAAAGATGAACAGTGTCCACACCGACTATGACAGAATGGATACATTTGAATATCTTCTATCGCTCAGCATACCACACTAACCATTTAAAAAAAAGTGAAAAACGATTGCTCTGGATATTCTTTTGATCTAAATTTATCGAAAGTTGATGGGAGCTAATTTAAATAAAAATCGTCTCCTGTATTATGACTATTAAGTAGCAATTGATATAAAAAATTACGCTGGGAAATGTCACTACAGTTAAAAAATAAAACAATCTGGGCAGTGTACAGCCACCATTGCTGCAAAGGGGCATAAAATAATATTCATCAAGATGTATTTATTATAGATGTCTCATAGGGACGAAATTATTTATATGAAAATGTATATGGAAGTCTACGGAGTGTTTATAGGGCTCACGAACTGTCGTACGGCTAGCTTAACTGATATAATTAACTTTAGTGATTTTTATTAATTTATTTATTTAATATTCATGGAAGACCAACAGCACAACCAAGAAGCATATAAAACATTGATATAATATATATGGCCAATTACAGGTCTCCACTATCTATCTAGAAATATGTTAGTAATGATAAATATGTTATGAATTAAACTTAGGCACGTTAAGAATTATATAACAAGAAAGAATAACAAATTTAAACAATGATTGTATATATATTAACTTTGGACAATCCTTTTCATGACTTGCATTTACTACCGCCATCTGTGGTTAAAATTTATCATCCGAGAACATCCATGCCATGAACCAGCCGTCGGTAATGAGACATCTATTTTTTACTAGAATATTGAAGCATGTACACTATATCTTGATTAATGGCGTCTCATCTGTGGATTAAATCCTACTGGATTTACTGTGTTCTCGACAGTACTCTGTGTTCTTGGAAAATTTTTTATGATAATGAAATATTTATTATGATCATTATTAACATTAGTTAGAATATAATTCTGAATTGAAATTTATTGTATAATTAAACTAAGGAAGCATCAATCACTTATAAAATGCTTAAATTAAATACAATCGTGGTTTTGGTGATATTTATTAAAATAATCCACATTTATAAGGTGGCTTACCGTATAACAGAAACAGAGCCCACTATATACCTATGTATTGCTAGAACGTATATATATTAAAAAAAAAACGTAATTATGGAAAATAAAATTTTAGGAAATGGTCGAATCTATTATAGTGTCAGACGATAATGACGCACATCAACAAATCATAGTCTGGAACGCAGAAAAATAAATAAATATTTAAGGAAATAATTTACAGAAAAACGAAGATAACTATATCGGTTGCGAACCGAGTATAATGATTCGTTTTTTCCCACAACTTTATTTGTGTTGTAAAAATGTTAAATGAAATTCTTAAATCATAACAAACAATACAATATTTCGGGCACTATATGGCGTGTCCATTGAAAAACTTTCATGAATATTTCATATTGGCAATGATTGCTATGCGATTAGTTTGAAAAGGCCACACACATTTTGTCGGACGGACGAAAAACACTAAAAAATTGAAGAATTCATTGTTCGTTTCGATGAATATTTAAAAATAATTCTCCATAAATGATACAGATACGTTGGCTGCGATAAAAACCGACCGACCGTGATAGAATAACCGATTGATTGAACGTCAGACTCTCCTGAATCTTATATTGATATAATGTTGTCAGTAATTTTTTTTATTAAAACATAAGTAATTTTATTTAGTTTATAAATAAAATACTTTAAAACAAATCAAATTAATCAATAGAAAGATAAACAGAAAATATATCTATCGAAAAAAATACGAACCCGGAACTTTTACAACACGATCGAATCCAAGATTGTCAAATTTTTCAGGTGAGATATAAAAATAAATGTTTATTTTTTGTATTGTAGCTAATTCAGAGATTCATCGATAAACTTAAAATTGATTTGATATCTAAACTTGGTGAACAACAAAAATAACTGACCAGAGAACTCGACGTATGTGGAATTATAATATGATCAACTGTAATCATGAATGATATACGTGTTTTGGCAAGTAGGTACGTGTTTACAATGTTTCTATATTTTTTTATTTTGAAAATAATGAGATCATGTATCGAGGTCCAGAAAACCAGAATTTTAAATAAAACAAAATTTAAAAAAGCTTATTTCCTCGTACTTGGTACTATAAGAAATAGAACGACTTTCAATAAATTTAACATTTTTTTATCAATTTTATAAACAACTCATTTTGTATAAAATCTTCATAAAAACCTGTCTACGCTTTAAAAGAGGTGGTGGATCCATAATAAGGGTAATACCAATCTTAGTGGAAGATCGAGATGAGATGGGAGGCACGTGTCAGCGGTAAAGCTTCGAGCCGTCAAGTATGAGTGTGAAGAAGATTAATGAATAAATGAAACACTGGCTTATACATGTTTATCATTACACTGAAAATCTGTAAAAAAATGAAACAAAAATGTTTAAAAAAAACTGAGTTGAAGGGGGTATTCTAGTATAGAATTTTTTGAAAAATCGATTTTTTTTTATATATTTCCTACGTTTAGACATTCAAGAGTATGTTCTCAAAGGAATTTTTCAAAACTATTTAAAGGTTTTATGAATTACCACATAAAACCTTTCTTATACTCTATATCTATATTATGTATATTTAACGGAAAATCATAGTAACAATCTTTTCATTGTAATATTTGGTTCAAGTTAGTTATGAGTCAATCTTTTAACGCGTTTTTCTTGAAACTTCTTTTTTAGAGACGGTTAGCATTGATATCTCAAGTTCTACTCGGCCGATTTACTTGAAATTTTATGTGAACCTTCTCTGTGCATTCTTCTATGGCAGGAAGTAGAATAATAAAAAAATTCATTGTTTACTATTTTTAAAAAAATTAGAGAATTAAAAAAAAACTGGTAAAAAAAACTTTATTTCAAACAGCCGCTATTTTGCGAAAAAAAAGTTGACTTCTTAGTTCGAGCCATAGCGGCATCTTTTTTGATTGTGAATAATTTTTTTTCCATTATTTCAGATTACAAGGAGGATTGGAATCATGTTAACCAGGATGCGCCATTGTTTTGAGACCCCCTACTTTATCAGCCTTGAAATTTTAATTTAAAAAAAATCATTTGAATTTTTTTATGTATTCTTCAAATATCAATAAAAGTCTAGTAAAATAATGGATATTAAAAATATTGTTTTTTTTAATTGCACTTGAAAAATACATTTAAATTTACCTCTAGACTAAAATACCCCCTTTAGACAGTTCGATAGGCAAGCATGGTTGAAAATGAATTTTGGTAGTAGAACTTCCGCCCTCAAAGGCGGAATTCTACTACCAAGTAAATTATATTTTCAAAGCTTTACTCCTTTGTCTTAGTAAAAAATTGATAATTTTTTTTTTTGCTATCACATCTTCATGAAAATAAATAGTCTATTAGGGTTCTACATCTAATATCACGGCAGCGTATTTCTTTTACATTCAAAATCTCTTATCTCGCTAGCATACGCGTAATAGATCAGTATCATTATTATCACTTACTCGTATTTTTCTCATGGAATAAAATTTACAAATTGGTTTTTACGCACACATATCTATATTAATTTTGTGTTGCTTTTTTTAGAGAAAAAAATAAACGATGTTTTATGTCACGGTATGTGATATAGTAGCATAGTAGCTATCAGAAAGGCTCTCTTAACTAAGCATCACAAGGAGAGAGCTCCACAATTTTCTGTCCTGGCTACTACTCTTACCTCTCCTCTCCTATGTATTCCACATGTATTCAAAGAGATCATAACTTCTAAATTGTATTTCTACATGAAAACAAAATATCTTCTTTTTAGAGGTAATACTCACTAATCGCAATATTGGCCAAAATCAGTTAGGAATACAAAAATTTATATTTTTTCCATCTCCATTCCAGGTAGAAATCAGTGAGTGAATAATCCGTGTCTATTTATAGTTATTTAGTGGTAAAACTTATAATTGAACATATTCAATGATTTTAATATCACATTTTGAATTTTAAATCTCATTATCTCAAAACTACTCCAATGTCACTTAGTGAGTTTTACCTTTAGAAAGTCGGTAAAGATTTCAATTTCAATTTTTCAATTTCAATTTTTATTTATTACATAATATGTACATTACAAACATTCTGTTCAATGCATACATATTATTAACTTACATCTAAAAATATACATATACACATATACATACACATCCATATACACATATACATAAAAACATATGTATACATACATACACATATACATATACATACATACATACACACACATATACATATTGTGTATTAAAATACTAATTTATTATTAAACAATTATTAAACAATTAGAAGTGACCTGTATAATCTGGTAAAAGGTGTAGGAGAATCCTGCTTCGGAAAACCCCCTCAGACACATGGAATATATCAATATCCAAAGCGATCTTGTTCAGCATAGCTGTAGCTTTTCCAACAGGCATAACCATCGGCAGGTTGGTCCTGTATATTGGAATGTGAAACAATCTATGCTGACGATGTCTAAGGTAATTATCAGGAACATACAAACCAATGCTCTGCATAATTTCAGTATTGTCGATCATACCGCGCAACAATCGATAAAAGTGTGTAATCAAATACACATTCCTTCTAGTCTCTAAACTATTGTAGCCAAGCATACCCTGGAGAAACTCGGTTGGGTAAAGCCAAGGATAATGCCCGTACTCTCTCATGTAGAGATATCTCAGAAACTTCTTTTGGACTTTCTCCACCATAAGAGAGTACTTGCTCTCATGTGGCCCCCAGATCATCGAGCCACTCTCGAGTCTACTCCGCACCAAGGAGTTGTAAAGAGTTCTCAGTACGCGGGTATTCTCGAAAACCCTGGCAGTACGCAGAACAAATCCTAACATTCTCAGAGCATTACCACTGATCGTCTCTATGTGATCGTGAAATGTCAGGCTGCTTACAAATTTAACACCTAGATCTTTAACATTCGATGTTCTTGTCAGATTTTGGTCGTTCATTTTGTAGCGAAAAAATAGAGTTTTTTGGGCCCTAGTGAAGGATGTAACCGAACACTTGGAAACATTAAACAAAAGTTTATTTCGTCTTCCCCATTCACATATATTTGATATATCTGTTTGGAGAAGATGAAAATCGTCCAAAGTTGACACCTTTAAGAAAAGCTTTAAGTCATCCGCAAATAACAGAAAGCGCGAGTTTAAAATTACACTTTTTATATTATTGATAAAAATCGAGAACAACAATGGACCCAGGTTAGATCCTTGCGGGACACCCGAGAAGGTATAGAAGCACTCTGACGCGAATAGACCGTAGGAGATGTATTGGTTCCTATTTTGGAGGTAGCTCGCCATAAATTTTAGCATACCATCCGAGAAACCAATCTCATACAACCTTTTCAATAAGACATCATGGTTGACTGTATCAAAGGCTTTGGCGAAGTTTGGCGAAGGCGAAGAAGAAGATCTAGTAATATATCTAATTTATTAACTTGTAACGCGAACACATTTCAGTCTCACTATTCTTTCATAGATGGTGGTTAAAGACCATTATAGACAGCTAAGGAACTAGAGTAAAAGTGTGCCCAGAGATGGCGCCACCTGTCGATTTTCAATTGTTTATTTACCCGTCAGCAATTACTTAGTTGCGGAAAGATAGATTTTTTGTCATTTAATCATCATTTGTCCACCGAAAATCAATCGCTGAAGGGGGAATGGGGAGGGGGTTGAACGGTTCTTTATTTTTGAAATCGTACATTTTTGAATGGTGGTACCTACTCTAACTGTAACGTGAACTGAATAGTTCATTTTAACAGTTCTCTAGTACCTATCTCTCGTAGCGATAAACGGACAGCAACCCACGGAGAATCTGGTTTGGGGGCGCGGCAGAGAAATCCGGGGTTGGTCGAGTTATCGAGCTAACAAAATCACTCGAGTGAATGAATGTCTTCATTCTTTTTAATGTCTTCATTCACTGTTACTTTCCAATACAAGGCTTGTATAATCAAACCTAGTATGGGGAGTATTAAAAAATAATTCAATTAAGAATATAGGTACATGTAAGCATTATATACATTAATATGAATACAAAATACACATTAATATGTTAACAGAAAGTGGTTTTCTTTTTTTTATCAGACCCTCTCCAAGTAGATCATAGAGTGATTAGGCATGTCTGAAATGAGCATGTCATCACTAGTGATTACGCGTGTCTAAAATGTATAATTAATATCAAAATTTTGACAGTAGGTATATTTCTTAATTATACTCTGGCATATGCTGACCCCGTGAAAGCCACTCACTGAATCACAGTATAGAACGCACAATCGACGTGAAAATCAACAAAAAGCTGTGAAAAATTATCACCACTCGCGACATATAACTCGTTTGACGCCTTCAGTGACTTCATTAATATTTGTCTAATTGCGTATTTTGTCCGTGCAGCCGGGCAGTTATTAAAGGGGTCTCGCCCCCGGTAAACAAACGCCCCACAGTTTGACCATTTGCGATAATAATCACGCGGTGGTCACCCTCTGTCACAAGTATCAAATGACAAAAATTTAATGTAAATAAATTACAAAACCGGACAGAAAAGTGATGAAGTATTAGTAGTGTATATTTATTAAGCCCAACGAATAAAAATACTTTTCTACTTCAAGTAAAATCACTGGTATGACTGCTTAAAAGCGACTGGACGACGCATGAATTGCTTCCGACGCTACACCTTCAATAAAATAAGCGAGCCGCGAGAATCCTAGTAAAAAGGGACCGAGTTTGACAATTTTTGGTTAATATATATAGATAAAAACTATATATTTTTTTATTTGGTGGTCTCATTTTGGTATTTTGTTCGTTGACTTTGCATGTTTTTCCCTTAATTTCATACGTAGCCCTAGGAAACTGGGGGAATTAACAGGCAGCTTCGGATACACAATTATCACGAGCGAGAAAGGGAAATTATCACTGAAAACACATCATAGCCTTTAGTAACTCATATCAGTCAGGGCTGGGACAAATAGTTACAAAGGTTTCTAAAATTCGAGTGAATACTTGATAAAGACATTGATTATATAAATTTATTTTATTCTATAAAAGTACTTACATTTACTTTGTATACCAACATGTAATTACTTTTTGTAGGTTTCAAAATAATATCAATGAATGCAGCCGTCTCTTGTGGCTGAAAAGTAGGTTATTTTCTTAATTTAACATTTTGGATTTTTCGCTTAATCTTGTTTAAAAATTTGAAATTTCATTTATATTCTATAACTACCTTAAATCTAGGTCAAAGAGTCACAGGTCATGGATATCAGATTCGGAGAATCGATTCTCTCCGAATCGTCAGTGTTTGGATTTCAGTTATTCAGCCACGAAATCATGTATGCATGGTGTAAAATGTATCCATTAATTTATCATATTGTCACGTGGAGTTAATGAAAACGCTGGGATTTAATACAGGATTTATTGAATTATTAATTAATTAAAGTAACGTACAAAGTCACTTATCACTATTATTAAACTATTTCGCAAATTTATCACTCGTAAATAGACACTTCATATTCGCTTTTACACTTTGTTCACTGTTCACTAGAAACATCCATCAATTTCCGCACTTATTTTTTTCGCTTCGGTTTATCTCGCTACGTCCGGAATCTTCGCTTTCGAAGTACGCTCGCTTGGCACCACTGCTTCTCACCGCTACCGCTCGCTTGGCCGGACTGACCCGCCGTCCGCGGCTACCTTCGCTTGTATTATCGCTGTGAATGTGCACGGAAAACAACCCTCCGATTACTCCCGCATATCGTATTTTACTAGCCAACGCTGTTATTGAAATTTAGAAACGTTTCCCGCGTTTTCGACAAGTTCCTCGCATTTCCAGAATTTTGGAGATGTCTCTCGAAAGTCGGAGGTGATTTCAGATCCTTCGGTAGTATTGTGCCAACTTCAAACAACTGTCACTTTGACAGTAATGCGTGATTGTTTTTTTAGCCTCGTTACAATATGGTAAATTGGAACGAATTATGCACTATCTAAATCTCTCATAATTCCTGGAACGTCCGACAATCGATTGGGACATTATAGTAAACTCTGGAAACATTGAGAAAATGATAAACTATATAAAGGGATCGGCCTGCGCAATCAGTTGTCTGCTGTTGTTGCTGTTGCTGATTGTTGAGGTTAATTGACAGCAACAATCCACAAACAAAGCGAAATCGTGCAATGTGTGTTGCCATCACGTGGTGATTCCAGCGATAGATATAACCTAACAGTGAGAAGTTTTTCTAGCATGAAAGTGTACGGAACATTCTCAAAAGTGATCGAAGCGATAGAAACGTGGTAATTAGTGCGAAGAAACGTAATTAGTACGCACTGTTTTAATTTTATGTTATATTTTAGTATTTTTCATGGACCATAACTAAAACTGCAAAAGCAATAATTTAATCGATAACCATATTTTTTATTCATTTAATTTAAAACTAGCTGGTCATACCCGGCGTTGCACGAGTAAAGGATTAATTTGAAAATAAATTTGTGGGGGGAAAAAAAACGATCCATTATTTTGCAAAGTCTCTAATTAAAATAATGTTAGTCAAGTCTGGGTTGGATAGGATATCTAGGGAAGAAATATGGCCTATTTTTTCTATCGGGAATATGTATGCAAAATTTGAGTTAGATCGGTCAAACGGTGTAGATTTGTACAGAAAATATATCTGGGCGAAGGGATGGGGTAGAGAGGGAAAAAGAAATGTCGTCATCTAGTCCTAAAGAAAAAGTTTGCAAATTTTGAGTCCGATCGGTCGAACGGTTTGATTTGCATTGCCAATATATCAAGGGGAGGGGAAGGGGTAAAAAGGGAGGGGAGAAATATCGCCTATGTTACCCGCAAGGTCCTAAATAATATGTTTCCAAATTTTCAGTCCGATCGGTCGAACGGTACCGATTTTCATTGAAAATATATCAGGGAGAAGGAAAGGGGTAAAAGGGGAGGAACTGAAGTGTCAGCAATGTTACCCGACGAGTCCTAAAGAATAAGATTCCTAATTTTCAGACCGATCGGTCTGAAAATTAGGAATCTTATTCTTCGGAAAATATGCCCTATGTTACCTGCCGGGTACTAAAGAATA
The DNA here is from genome assembly GCA_016648135.1 of Agrypnia vestita. NCBI lineage: Eukaryota > Metazoa > Arthropoda > Insecta > Trichoptera > Phryganeidae > Agrypnia > Agrypnia vestita. The sequence continues at coordinate 41,057 of JADDOH010001638.1, read as the reverse complement.
TGAATTAAATGGAACAGATTTGCATCGAAAGTAAATCAGGGGGATGGGAAGGGGTTACAGAATAGGGGCGAAATGTCGCCTTTGTTACCCGCCGGGTCCTAAAGTATTAGTGTGCTAAGTTTGAATCGAATCGGACAAACGGTGTAGGTTTGTGTAGAGAACAGACAGACAGACATTGAGTTTTATAGGCATAACTAGCTGTTCGTATCCGGCGTTGCACGGGTTAGGGATTAAGTTGTTGTGGGGGGAAACAAAGGTTCGATTCAAACTGTATACATTTGTATCGAAAATATTTCAGGGGGAGGGGAACGTGTAGAAGGGGAGGAAGCAAATGTCACCTACGTTACCTGCCGAGTCTTAAAGAATAAGTTTCCAAATTTTGAGTCCGATCGGTTGAACGGTACAGATTTGGATCGAAAGTATGTCAGGGGAGGGGGAAGGGGTAAAAGAATAGGGGGAAATTTTTCCTATGTTATCCGCTGGGTCCCAAAGCATAAGTATGCAAAATTTGAATCGAATCGGACAAATGGTATGGATGTATAGAGAACAGACAGACAGACAGACATTGAGTTTTATAGGTATAGATAGATATCGTTCTCTTCACATTATGATTTGAAGCGTTGTCCACTCATTTTATCAATTTGATTCCATATTTGAATTTATTTTCAAATTAGAGTTAGTTGTTAAATTAAATTATACACATACCTACGTATTATATCACCTATTCCAATGAATACCGTAGTTTGCGTGTGTTATGTAAGAATGTAAATATGGCTTTTTAATAATTATTTTAAACATTTACTTTTTTAAACTTTTTTTTAGACATTTAATTTTTCAAACATTTACTTAGTCAAAGGTTTAAAAAATATTTTTTTAAACCTTTGGCTTAGTAAATGTTTTATAACTTTATGCTCACGGCGACCTGATAGCTGTATTACAAAGTTAAGAAACGTTTACTCTATCGTTGCATTAAATGGTTACATTTTACTCCCGTTTTAAGCGGTTTACGTGTTAATGAAGAAACATTTTCTTTTAATCATGACCTATTTTAAATAGAAAAGTCAATACCGAACATTATTTACCGTATAAATATGAATGCATTCATAATTTTTTAATTAATAAAGTTTTTGTCCAAATTGCAATATAAAATGGAAACGTATTTTAAATGAAGCTCAGTTGTTTGAATATAATATTTTACAAATTGAGTTGTCTGCCGGCTAAGCGATGAAATTAATTATGTATTTAACAGAATAAGAGAGGCAACGAGCGTGTTTGCTTTCTATAAAAATACTTAAATACGTGACACGTGACCTGCCAGGGGTGGACAAAGCGGAATTAGCCCTCGCATCTGCGATGGTCACTTCTAATCTGACTCGGCGCTTATTATTTCCCACCCTTTGTCGTGAGGGTGCTCATTCTATAACGGTGATTCATTTTCGATACTGGCTTTCATGGTCGAAAACCAATAAATAAATATAATCTCCTTAATCCTTTTCAATGCAAAAACCGACAAAACAAACAGCAGAAGATTTTTACATAGAGGCTACAATACGAAATAATTCGAGAATTTGGCAATTCGCAAACTAATTTCGTGCTAGAGAATCATAGGCCCAAACGAATGCTATAAAACTATCCAACAGCCGTTTGCCCGGTAAGCCAACTATCCCACAAACCAATTTCCAAATTTTTTTTTATCAAATCTAATATATTTTTTCATCAAAATGCAAACATTTGCATACGTTTACGTGAACGTGCACTAGTTCTTCAACTGATAAAATCATAAACATAATAAATTTAAAATTAAAAAAAAAATGAATAAATTATTTTCTAGTGGATTATAATAACTTGACAATAATTCATTTCATATAGGAGGTTGGCGATCATCTATTTACTGCCGCACGGATCAACTCTGACAAGTTATGCTAGTACCGGTACCGAGATGCGGCGTTTTTGTACTCTTCTTTTTCCACTTATTTCTCTCTAGACTCTAGATGATGAGTTAGTTCAGATTATACTTCGGTCCTTCCATAATACGTTAGAGATACTCAAGATTTCTTATCTCGATGGTTCGCAGTACTACTCAGTCTTTTTCTGTGCGCCTGAGGAATTCATAACTCAATCCACCCAGGAAACTTACGCGTATGCGTCTAAAGCAGTACTCCGCAACCGGTGTGCCGTGAGCTGAATACAGGTGTACCGCGGTCAAAGGTCTTGACCAAGAACTTCGGGTTGCGCTGTCAAAAATCGAGCTGGAAATAAAAGTTTTGTGTTCATTCATAATTTCATTCATATTTTATAGCTTTTGGTGTGCCACGTGGTGTGTTTTTTTTGGTGTGTCCTAGGTGAGAAAAGGTTGCGTAGCACTGGTCTATAGAAGCACATCTTAAAAGCTTCGACTTTACGGATTAATTCTTGGTTTTTTGTGTCTGTCCATCCACACCATGTAAGAGAATGCGGAAAATATAATATCACACTAACGCATTCTATGTTGCAGGCTTAAGAAATGTTTAGGTCTCATTCTGAGTAACGCACATCTTGCTATCTCTATTCGGGCTCTTAGTTCTTTAGATGGGTCCCATTTCCCGTTCACCTATGCATTCAAGTACCTACTTATTGCGAGACTTTTTCTATTTGTTCATTGTTGATTTATATATTTAGTATCGAAAGGGAACTTTTTGATATATTTGATAATATTTGAAGTGCCCATCGCGTGTATGGCAGCGAGACGTCGCTGCCACGTGAATTGCGAAGAGGCAAGGAGATAATGATAGTGGGCTGGTCATCAGTGTTCGTGTTCAGTGTTCCTGTTTAAAAGACATTGCTAGCATCATAACGACGCGATATTATACATCATTAATAGTGTCAAATGTTATTTAAATGTGATTCTTTAGCGCAATGATTTTCCGATTAGCGACATTTGAGACAGCGTCACCGCCACTAGTTTCTCGAATTGTAGGTTAAATTTCTTTCTCGTTTATATCGCGCGGCCACCGTTGATGATGTCACGGATCGGTCAGTCAAACTTTAAATTAGAATTAATGAAACAAACTTAGGGTAACTTGGCTGTTGTCGTCTTTTGTGGCACAGCTATTTGTTTGTGAAATTCATTGAATAAATTTTCGTGTTGACTGCTCAAAATATTTTGTTTCTGTGAACCCATATTTGTTAATCTGTTGCGAATTGGAAGTTGTTAATGTGAGAGGCACATGGTGCGGTCCGGAGATCCCGCGCGCATTTCACTGACAGACCCAGAGATGAAATTTAAGGAGTAAGGTAGGTCGCATTCTTCTTCGACTATACTAGCTGGTGGTGACGAGGAGTTTCAAGTCATGAGGACCTGAACCTCACGTCATAATGTATATATGTTTCGTTTGAGATTTCTGCGAGCGCTATTATATGGAAAAGTAGTAGTTTCTGGAATATCTCGCGTTTCCTGTAAATGGTCTCCCTGAGAAGACCTAGGCCGACGTTTCGGCAATGAATCACGTGCCATTGTCAGGGCTAAAAAGGCCTCAAAAGTTACGGACTAGCCGTACTTCTTCGCAGGTGAGAGATTGGTGGGAGACTTTCATGTCATCCGCAAACAAGTAGCCTTGACAATGGCACGTGATACCGTGCCAAATTGTCAGCCTAGGTCTTCTCAGGGAGACCATTTACAGAAAACGCGAGATATTCCAGAAACTACTCCTGTTCCATATATATATATATATATATATATTGATTCAGCAACATTGTAGATTTAAAAATATATTAATTGCATTATTTGTATAAATCTACATTTATTATTTGGTTAATTACACCTACATGTAGGTGTAATTAATCAAATAATATAAGTATATTCCTGCAAATAATACAATCAATATTTTTTAAGAATATATAGAACGCGCATATGGAATACACATATTTTTATTTTATTTCTTTATTTTTTTTTTTATTTATTTATTTAATTTATGGTACAAATACAGTTCTTATATATAACATATCAGATTAAACTTTTTTTTTAAATACTTTGTAGTCATGTAGACCTCGTCAGTGAAGAGAAGCTCTTGAGTCTGATGAGGGAGCCTCAGTTCTTATTCCTTGTTATAATATATAGGTACATAGTGTATACAAGTTATTTATGAATACAGTAAAAAGGTAAATTGATAATGAAAGTATAGGAGTTATTTTGAAAAAAGCTATAGGTTTATATTTTAACTTTTTTCAAACAAATTAAACTAAAATTGGTTTCCCGGTACAAGATTCGAGTGGGCTAATATAATAATTGATATCAAAAAATCATTTACAGAAACGAATGTCATCCATATCCATTGCTACGAATGTGATGATATGTATATCTTTGTACCGGGCATGCCTGATGCTCATCTCGGGCAATCCTGAAGATATCGAGCGACTGAGGGCACAAACTCGCTATTTTCGGTATTGTATCTCGAGATCTAGTGAAAAAAATTTGTATAATAAAATATAACAAGAATATTAAAAAATGGTCTAAGAATTCTAAATGCTCTGAGAACAATTACACTATAATAATAGTTGTACTAACGAAATTCTCAATTTGATCAAGGTAAATATTTCGTCGCAAAATAAAAAATACTTATATTGATATGTTCACCGGGAACTGAATTCTATTTGTCAAAGTACAAAAAATACGGTTTACTTGATATCATCGCATGTTTTTATGTTAATTTCACCCTTAATATTTTCACTTCATCATGTATTTACCATGTAAAATTTCTTATAATATCTTAGTATGCTTATAAGTTTTACTCTGTTTCCGACTTTTCAAAATAATTTTATAAAGGAACATATGGTTGAGTACTAACGGTACAGCGTTCATTTTTTTTATAATCACAAGAGTATGAATAACTTCTAAAACGTCAATTTCGGACAAACCTATTTGACTCTTACTGTATTGCTGGTGATAACCCTTACCGTAGGCTCCGATTGGACTACTGGTTAACAAATATTTATTTTAATTGGGTCTCAATGTGTTTCTTTTTAAATAATTTTTAAATGTTTATACATTTTGTCTACAATTTATTGCAATATAATATATTTATAAATTATAAAGTTATTGAAATAAATGCATATTTTATACGAACCGTATGGATGTATTGAGATTCGCAATGACCCACAGCGGATGTTGTGAAATGACTCCAGCGATCTCAACGCATCCACACGGTTAGTATAAAATATTCGTTTGTTTTAATTAAGATTCACTATATGAAATTATGAAAAAAGGAAGGAAAAAATTGGAATTATTGTCTAGGGAGGATAAGATGTGACATAATAGATGATTAGCTAGAATTGATTTGATAACGATACAACTATATATATATTTATATTTAGGTCGTAGACATTTTTGTAGTGTAGTGCGAGGTGAATGTTTAAAAAAATTATTTCGGCCAAATTATCGTACCTTTATTAAAAAATGTTACGGTAATTTATATAAAAATTTAAATTATACTTTGAAATTAATATTTTAAAAACATAAATAAAAAATGATCAGATATTCTTCACAAGCCGAGCAATTCCGTCTTTACTTTGAGTTCGACTGCAAACTCCAGTCCGCAAACTCCGTACAAATCAGGCTGGCCTTTTCTTTAATCGTCCTTTAGAGAATTGGCATCCTTGCAATAATAATCGAGCAAAACATTCATTCAGAACTAACCATTCCCGGAACGGCTCCCGGAGGACGGGCGGCAGTAAATACACGTGAACTTGGAATTGCGTGCCCAGTAATACGGGGCTGAAACATTACGGCCCGTTATTTACTGGCCTCACTGCTGTGTTCCGCTCTTCAGCTAACCCAATCGGCAGTTTTTTAATATGCTTTTTTTATAATTTTTTATTATTATTTTTTTAAATGTTGCTTAACAGAAAGTAAAAAAGTGAAAAAGTTTGCAGTGCATAGAAAAGTACAGTAAGTAGGTACATTAAAGTTTTGGAAGTGTAAAGTTTGTAGTACAGGTAAAATCAGACAGTGGATCACAATAATCACTACGTTGATTGATTAACTAAATGTAGGAAAAAGAACTACATATAGGAAAAAGAAAAAGAAATAAGCACAAAAGAAGAAAACATTTTTTTTACTGTACAGAGTAGATTTTTTCGCTCCCACTGAGATTTCATATAGACTTTCCCGAATCCATAGAAACCACACAGTATAAAATTGTACAGAGATAAACTAGTCTTCCCTTAGGCGAGGGGATATCAAATTCCCTACTAAAATAATTTTATACAATATAGGTACAATAATTTGTTTTTATAATTGTTTTTATAATTTTTAAAAATTTCATTCTAAACTGAATCTCTTCAAGTAAAAACTCCCTTTTGTAATAAAGTGCGACTTTTTTACCCTGACATTCTACTTTACAAAAGTACTCAGTTTGACCTTTTCATAATTGTTTCACAATATATAAGCTCTTCGTCATTATTTTAAACAATTTAAAAGTATTGGAACCAGACCGTGTACCAAGAAATTTATGTTAGTTCATGTCTATATATTTTCAAGATCTGTGATAGAACCATATTTTTTTAAAAATTTATTACAAATACATTTTTTGTTTGTTTTTTTCACAATATAGAGACTGTTTCTTATCTTCTGTGTATAGTTTTTGGGATATTCTGTCGTGCATACGTGACCTCTCTGGCCGACGTTTCGAATCCCATCACAGGGTCCATCATCAGCCTCCATGGACCCTGCAATGGGATCCAAAACGTCGACCAGAGAGGTCACATATACAGAAAACTATACATAGAAGATTCTGAACGGTCGTGAAAACCTAAGAACATTTTTACTGTTACTTAAGATGGATATTTCTCGTCTACATGAGTGACATAAGCTCGTGTGTAGGAGAGGAGTATCATTACATTTTACATTTACATTTTATTACGTTTGTGCTTTTATTTGTTTTATTTTTCTAATAAATTATTCAGAAACCGCAGGGTTCTGGCATCGTTACAGATGTGTGCAATTAAAGCCCGGAGCTGACTGATGAGGAACAAAGGTAGACTTAATGCAGCTGAACTGAGATCACCGAGGCGCTTATGTAGCAAGCCCATTTACTATAGTATAAAAAATAAACATATTACGAAAGAATATGAAGCTGATCTTAGCATAGAGAAGAGGATTAAACAAGGATCGCTTAAGTGGCTTGGTCATGTTAAACGAATGAAAGAGAAGAGAATATTTCTGATGCTACCAGTAATAGATGACGGCCTCGAAAGATTTAACATAAGCGGGTAGTCAGATACTGGAAGATGGTCGTATTAGAGGCCTCAACGATCAACGAGTATGAGAATATATATGAATGTGCAAAATTTACAATGTGGCAACGAATACCAATGGGCGCAGAAATGTGGAAGATACTTGGAGAGGGCTACATTCATCGGTGAATGGAAAAACAACTAATGATGGATGAAATGTGGAGACCTGTAATTGGCCATCTATATTATATCAATGTTTTCTATGCTTCTTTGTTGTGCTGTTGGTCTTCCATGAATATTAAATAAATAAATAAATAAATAATACTAATTTCAGTGATTGTGCTCGGGTGTTTGTGGAGGGGTGGGTTTCTCCACAAACACCTGATATTTCTCTTTCTACCGTCTGCAGAAGGAGAATTCATTAATATTTTTTTAAATTTAAAAGGAGTTTATTAAAGTAAAGAATCTCACGAAACAACACTATTGGACTATTTAAAACGTTAAGCGGAATAAACTGTTAAAAAGGAATATACCTATTTTAATATTGTCTATCGAGACCCTTAACTATTCATTTCTCAGCATCAGTGTATGTTAACCATTTTTATTGCATTACTTTTCTTCCATTTTCATTTTCCATGAGGCTAGAGGGTGTATATATAACTTGGGATAATACGTTTTCTTCGGATTTCCTTCCGTCTTATTATACTTATGCTGTGGAGAAGAATGTATTATAGGGAGATACAAAATTATTTATTTAAGCTCAATAAACAATAAGAAATACGATAATAAAGATGTAAATCGTCTTTTCAAGAGGTAACTAGTTTTTGGAAAAGGAAAATAATTTTCTGTGTGTAGTATTCTGCGATATTATGCCATATATATCTGACCTCGCTAGCCGAAGTTTATGTACATGGCATAATATCTCAGAAAATTATACATAGAAGATTCTGAACTGTCGTGAAATAATTAAATTCGTTCACTTATTTTTTATTTATTTATAAGTTTCCAATTTTGAATGTAATTTTTGTTGAACTAAGTAATTATGAAAATCTTGGGCGTCCATATTCAACATAATGGTGTTTCTGAGGGAATAATTAAATATATTGTGTATAAAAATAACTGATATATCTATGTACTATAGAAAACGTAAGACAGGGGCACACGGAAATGACATATCGTGGTGGGGGGAACCCGCACACTGGATGGAAAAAAAGAGAAAAAGTATCAAAAGTTCTAGACTTTCTGATTTCTATAAGATTCACCCATCGCAAGTGAGTAGAACATAAGCATTAGGCTTCGGGTACGATACGAGTGGCGAGTGGCAGAGTGTCAGAGCGTCAATGCGCCAGAGTAATGAGGGGCGCATTGACGGCAGAGTAGTGAGATTGGTTATATGGTGGCCGGCGCCCATTGACGCTCTGACGCTCTGCCGCTCACCGCTCGTATCGTCCTCGAGGCCTTACACTTAAAAAGTACCTAGGTGTCATTATAGATCAACAATTAAAATAGATGGAACAAATAATGGTAAACATAATTCGTAAATTATATATCTTATAATAATATATCACGCTTTCTTCCAATCTATACTTTAATACAGAATAATTGGCTGGGGAGGAACCTATAAAACCATTTTGCAGACACTAAAAATAATGAAAAAATTGATCTTAAAAATAATTTTAAAGAAAACTTGAACATATTCTACGAAACTGTTCGAAGAATTCAAGATTATAAATTTAAACAGCATATATTATATAAAACCAACTCAATATTACTAATACACAAGGAAACCACCAATCAACAAAACATTTGTATAGTTCAAGATCAAAATAGCAAAAGAGCGCACATAATTGGAACCCTTAATATACCTAGATGCAGTAAAACAGCCGTACACCACTACAAATACCTAGGAATAAAATATTTCAATAATCTACCAGCGAATATTAGAACTATACAACATTATACAAAGTTCAAAAAGTGCGTAAAATTATTGAACAATTGAATGATGAGATTTGTGATGTTAACCTTAACATGCTTATTTTTAAATATTGTAATGTTAACTTACCATACTTATATTTAAATATTTCTATATATATTTCTTTGCATTTTTGTGTTATATGTTATTAAAAATTACAGTTATCCTATCACACTTAAGACATTCTCCGGTTCCATACACAAGTTTATACTTTCATGGGACTGTAAAAAATCTGAACAAAAAATCTATCAAATTTAAATAATGTGTATCATTTATGTAAAATATTATGTAAACTTGAATATTAAATAATAAATATAAATAATATTCGCGAACACGAATAATGTCTATAGCCACAAAAATTTCATTTCGTATTTCCAGTCCCCAGTCACCTCAAAAGATCATCAAAATGTCATTTAAGTTATAGTATATTTAATATATTACACATTTTCTATAAATTTTCAGTAACCCAATTATATATTCTGCATGCTTGTGAAAACTGTGAGGTTTCATTTGTTATGGAAGCAGAACAATATATATTTCTTCCAAACTTCTAAGATTCAGAAAATTGAATAGATAAAAATAAAATATAAATTATTTTGAGCTGTACACTGATGGAATTACCTGTAATTATAAAATAATAAGTACCTATCTGAAATGGTCGAGAAAACCATTTATTTTAAAAATATGTGATTTCACATCAAATGTTAAATCACATATTTTTAAAATAGTAGGGACAGTACCAATATTTGTGGTTTCTCTGTTTGGTCTCTACTTCTAAATAACTTGGATTCGTTGGCTATTTCTTCATTATTTTTGCTGCTGGTATCATCAGTGATACTTTTAGGAAGTGGCAAAACCAGCAGTGTAATATTTTATTAATACATATTTATACAAAATTTAATTTTATATCCACGAGGCCAGCATTTTTGTCAAAACGCGTGATCGGGAGTCTCGTAAATAAATAACATAATAATTATTTTAACGAGTTTTGACAATTCAGATTTCAGATACATCAACACATAAGTAATTAATAATATCCTATCAATTTTGTTAAATTTTTTGTTCATATCTTATTTCAAAGAAAAGTTTTGGCATCTTGACCCCAGTATTGCATTTTTCAATAGGGCCAGTTCTTCAAAAACGTCTCAAAGAAAATGTGGGGAATTGAATTCACTATTTTTAAACACAAAACATTTCTAAAAGGAAATAGCAACCATTACTTGTGTTTCAAAACAATAATTTTAAACGGTTAGGAAATAACCCGTATCTGACATTTATCTACACGAGTTTTAGAGGTTGTCACCAGGTGTGAAATATACGGCTTAACTAAAAATATTAGTTGGTATTTAAACAATAAAAAAATATTTAAAGCAATTTTTTACTAAAATTTAGTTTAAACTCACTAATTACGTGAAACATTTAAATAAATAATATAATTCAAATTAAAAAATGAATATAATTAACAGAAATAATAATTATTCTAGATGAGGTCAACGTGAATTTTTTGAGTTGGGAAATTTTCGTCAATAATCTGTAACTGCCAAGAGTAAATAAACATTGCTTCTGCTTTTCATCGATGGAATGAAGACAATTGTTTTCGCACCACCGATGACTCGTCCATTAGCTCTGCTTCTCTCTCTACTATATCATTTACAACTTTCTTATGTACAGGAGTCTTAGCTTTATTGTAGTCATCATAATCCTTCCACATTCTAACATCTTTCGTCAAAAAATCACACGAAACGGCGATTGTGTTGAAAAAATTCAATGTATGATTTTAACAAAATCTTCTAAAATTTAACCACGAGACCATTTTTAGAGTTTATTTGAATTGAGAGTTCCTTTGTTTAGAGAACCTTTCAAACATTGCTTTTCGAGGGCAGTGACATATTTCTGTTTAGTTTCCAAGGAAACTTCATCATCGAAGTATGCAAAATGAGTAGTTCGTTGGTCTTGTGGTTAGGACACTCGCCCGTGATCCAAAGGTCGCGGGTTCGAACCTCACTCCAGACTAGCAAGTTAGTCCTATTTTCATAGCACAAGCGTTTAGCTTAGTTTGAGTAAGGATATTGATGTAACACGTATTCTATGTTCGCATCTCTATTTTTATAAAAAAAAAGCCACAAGCTCTTCAGATGTCATTTTTCGAATTTTTTACTCACTCTACTTGAAAACGCCACGATACGATCGTAAATTCTGTCTAAGAACTAAAAACAAAAGGTACGTTATTTCTCAAAATCTTTATTTGCAATACTAACATATTTAAAAACGTTTAATTTTTTTTTTTAATACCACGGGGGTCGGGAAAGGGGTGTGTTCAACCTATCTATGGCATATCGATGCTGCATGCAACGGTATGTTTGGTATGAAGCATTGCAGTCATTGCCATAAACAGCACATATTTTCGAAACATTGATCAATTAGGTAGCGATCAAGGCAGCGAACCCTCAAATTAATTAAAATGAGAAATAAAAAACACACGTATATTTTTTTGGCTATTGAAAGCATATGAAAGTGTGCCACGATAAAAAAAAACTTTAATTTTCTCAAGCACCCTAGTGTAGGTAGGTACCAGTTGCATTGTGAGAACATTAAAGTATGAGTTTTCCGTAAGCAATATATTTGGAAAAAAAATAAAAATAAAATATTAATCTGATGATATGAAATATTAAAATAATAATAATATAATAATTTTTGTGATAAGAATAATACTAGATATATCGTTGACATTTTTTTTCAAAATATTTGCTTAGGAAAATGTCATGCTGAATGTCTCTGGTAGGTACCTACTTTAATAAAATACATTACTATTGTAATGTATCCGCGTGACATCTGTCCGATGAATGAGAGTGACAGACGACATGGAAGAAAAAGAGAGAAAATGTTATAAAACGCGAGGCGCCATTTTGCAGTTTTTTTTTCTTGCCACGCAGACCCCGCTACGTCAACTTTGTATAAAGGCGGCCATACACGCTCCGGTATATCGTAGAGGTACATCGCACTCAACGTTAGTGATGGGTCCGCTCTGTACTAATTACTACAATGTAGTACTACATTACATTGTAGTGTACACTTCACACCTTCTGAAGTGTAGTGCACGTTACAAACTACACACACTTCAAAGTTATTGAAAGTACATACTTCAAATAGTACACTTCATTTTAAAGCGAACACTTCAAAGTTATCTAAAGTACGAGTACATACTTCATATAGTACATTTTTTGTGTGATATTTTTGGGAAGTTGATGTAGATAAATGAAGAAATTTTTGGAAATCGAAACAACCCCCACCCCCTCCGAGGTTTGAAAATTTTTCTATTAGCACACTTTTCAAGAAGCTTTCTTATCTATACCTATTAAACTCAATGTCTGTCTGTCTGTCTGTCTGCCTGTTCTCTATATAAATCCACACCGTTTGTCCGATTCGATTCAAATTTTGCATACTTATGCTTTAGAGTGTTATGTTGCCTATGTTACCCGGCGGGTAACATAGGCAACATTTCCCCCCTATTCTCATACCCCTTTCCCTCCCCTTGACTTATTTTCGATGCAAATCTGTACCGTTTGACCGATAGAACTCAAAATTTGGAAACTTATCTATTAGGAGTCGGCGAGTAACATAGGCGATATTTCCCCCCTATTCTCATACCCCTTCCCCTCCCCCTGACATATTTTCGATGAAAATCTGTACTGTTTAACCGATCAGACTCAAAATTTGGAAACTTATTTTTTAGGACTCGGCGAGTAACACAGGCGATATTTCCCCCCTATTCTCATACCCCTTCCCCTCCCCCTGAAATATTTTTGATGCAAATCTGTACCGTTTGACCGACCAGACTCATAATTTGGAAACTTATTCTTAAGGACTCGGCGGGTAGCATATGCGACATTTCCCATCTATTTTTTTTAACCCTTCCCCTCCGCTGATATATTTTCGATGCAAATCTGTACCGTTTGACCGATCGGACTCAAAATTAGGAAACTTATTCTTTAGGACTCGGCAGGTAACATAAGCTATATTTACTCTCTCCCCTTTCACCTTTTCTCCTCCCCCTGATATATTTTCGATGCAAATCTATACCTTTCGAATCAAACCTTTATTTTCCCTTAACCCGTGCAACGCCGGGTACGAACAGTTAGTATCTTATAAAAGTATATGATATAATTTTTAAACATATTTTATTATTAGATATTTAATGATACCTACCTGAAGAATATGTGTGAGCATGCATAAATTTATCACTAACACATAAATCACTTAAATCATTCCGTTTGCACATAAAATATTGTAATTTTTAACTTTTGCAAAAACTAAAAGAATGCCAATAAGAATATAGTGATAAAAATTATTCATATTAATTAATTAAATATTATTTTTAAAATATACTGGGTGTACCAGAGCTAGCACTTAGTACTTAGCCGGTAGATTCCTGCCTATGTTATGAGTCTAAAATGTTCACGCAACCATGACCTAATATGAATAGTATCAAAGTTTGCATTTTTTTTCTAACTTATTTTTAGCAAAAAGTTGAACTATCATTACAGTAACTTATATCGATTATCAAAAATTCATTTGCTTCAATACAACTTAAATAAAATACTAAAAACATTGTAAAAAAAACTTTTTTCAATTTTTACTAGGTTTTTATCATTTTATTCGACTTGTATTTAAGGGAATGAACTTTTCATAATCGACATAAGTTAACATAATGATAGTTCAACTTTTTGCAAAAAATAAGTCAGAAATATTGAAAAAAAGCAACCTTTGATACTGTATATCTCCATAACTACTGATATTAGGTCATGGTTGCTTGAACATTTTAGACTCATAATATAGGCAGGAATTTTTCAGCCAAGTTTCTGCTGCTAGCTCTGGTACAGTCTGTATATTATATTTATAATTTTTATTATTCCTATTTTTTCTTTAGATTTACTATAAACAAATGAATGCTTTAACCTTCATAGGGGCTTCAAAAGCACTAACGGTACCGTCCCTCGGGTCAGATTTCACCGAGTAGTATAATTATAGGGAAAAATGGATCAAAACTTCGTACTTTTGCCTTTTTATTTTTAATTATGTCTATCTTATGTATTTATACCCATCGTTAAATAAAATATAATTTCAAATTGAAGTATTTACTACGTAAACGCAATCAATTAGAAAGAAAATAATTAGAAAAAAATTTATCCTTATTACATGTGCATAAAACCATTGTATTAGAATATTGTTTACGTACAATTTTTTTACACATCAAACAGATCATAGGTGTTTTATTATCAGTTTTTGCACATAATTGACAACGACTTCTTTTGGAGGCCTTTTTAGCAGAACCTGTAGTATTTTCTTCATTTTGAGTGAAGTTGAAGGAGTTTCGTGTTCACGTATTTTTTTTGCAATTTTTTAAGGAGAAAGTGATCTCCAATGAGATAAAAAGTGTCCTCGGTAATGTTTTCCTAGACTTTATATAAGTTGTAACCAGCTACATACCAAGGTTTTCCAAATAATGTTGCCGTTTTGCTAGACACCCTTCCATCCATCTATCATTAGCAGCAGTGAATAATACAAAAGCGTTGTATGCTGATGTATCCACCATGTTACTGAATACCACTTGAGGCCATCTGTTTGTCTTTCTTTTGCAGGTATAGCAGGAGACTGCTTTGTCTAGGGTATCTACGCCGCCTTTACACTTATTGTAGTCTAATATTAATATTACCGCTCCAAAAATAGGTCTTCCTTTTTACTATCCCATAAACTTTCAGTTCTTTCATTATTTGAGCGAAATACACCAGCCAGTAATAATAGTCAAATGAATGTGAATATATCGTTACTATCAATATCATACCAATCATCAGCAAAAACACACTTACCCTCCAAATTAGTATATTTCAAAATAGTATGTATCAAAGAAGGAGGAAAAAATAGATGAAAACTCGATATTTCTTCTGTGGTAATTCTTGAACAAGAGTAACGTGTCTAACCTGGCATCGAGATAATGATGTTTTCTCTAGATGCTCCTCCTCGAGATTGAGTAAATGGTTCCTTGGAGTATTTTATTCGTCCGTCTTTTGAAGTCATTGTTCGAACAGGTTGTACATCACTGTTGTAACTATCACTGTCAGAGCTGTCAGAGGATCAGCTTCCTCGACGAAATCTTCTGTTTCCGAATATGATTCTTGATTATCCGACACTTCTAACATAATTTCTATATCACTGTCTCTCATTTTTAGAGGCCAAAATTAGTTTTACAGCCGTGAACTAAAGAATGCGTTGTTAGACTGAGAGAATAATATAATCAAAGACAGATTATCATACTGTTGTTTTTGTATCACTGGCAATGTAGGTAGAACTACAAAAGCCACACGAACATGATCCTATAAACAAATTGGAACTAATTACCTCAATTCTAATGAACGATAATCAGACAAGACGTTTTGTGCGTTAAAAATTAACTTGTTATTACCTGTGGGTCAAATTTGACCCGAAGGCCGTTAGAGTAAAATAGTTCATACGCACAATAACATTAGTTTTAAAAAAAAGATTAATTTGAAAATAAGCTTAAGACAGCGATTTAATAAAAGTCATAAAATATCAATATTTAAAAACTGTTATCTTTCGAGAAAATTGCTCATTCATCCAAAAATGGGTCAAAATTGACCCGAGGACCTTACGAATGTTAAACAAAACTTTTATTAGGTACCTGTAGATAATCTTTTCGCAGAACTTTAAATAAGGTATCACATGTCTCTGGAATAATTTTACCGAGAGCTTGAGGTGATATACTAGAGAATATTTATGGCATTCGTATGATCTTCATATTGCAAGACATCTTAAAGTTTCTGTATATTTTAAAGTTGTTATACTATAATTTTTCTAAAATAAGGGAGTAAGCATTGCAAACAGTTTTTGGTAAACTGGTTTGTTCATGCGCATAACTAAGTTATATCCGGTCAAAAATGACGTAATTTTATTATATATTTCGGCCATAATCTGGTAGCTTTGGTGACAGACATTTTTACGTAGAGATTGATATATTTTGTTTGATGATTAATATCAATGACAAATGCTATATAGTAATGGACGCACTTAATAGTTTTAATTTTCATAAGACTGAAATATTAAAAAAATCTCATTCAGAGTTTTTTGTATTAAAAATGATGAAGTCAATGTTTTTATTTTATTTAATAACAATTTTGAAATCATACTCATTTTGAAAATGGAATTAAATTGTTTTAAATTCTAGGAAGTTACGCACGGACGGGCGGAAATCGAAATTATTATTATTGGATATGACTATTTTTTCAACAACTACTCCTTTTAACATTTTCCACGTTTTTTTATTAGCGTTTTATTACCGTATATCAAATAAAGTACATTTGTAGTAAAAACTACATGAAGTGAACTAATGAAGTGAACTAATTGTAGTATTAATGAAGTGAACTACTGCAGTACTACAAAATTGTAGTACTAATGAAGTGAACTCATTGTAGTACTACAAAATTGTATTGACCTACAAGCACATGCTTCTTGAAAAGGGGGGGGGGGTTGTTTTAGTTTCTGGAGATTTCTTCATTCAGTTCCAAAATTTTTAAAATCAGGGGGGGGGGTTTGTTTCAATTTCCAAAAATTTCACATAAAAAATGTACTATTTGAAATATGTACTCGTACTTTCAATGTATGTAGTTTGTAGCGTACACTGCACTTCAGAAGGTGCGAAGTGTACACTTTAATGTAATGTAGTACTACAATGTAGTAGTTAGTACAGAGCGGACCCATCACTAGCGTTGAGTGCGATGTACCTCTACGATATACCGGAGCGTGTATGGCCGTCTTAACATTTGATATGCCGAATTATTGTCGTGGGAACCTATTGTAAACGAATAAATACTAAGACGAGGCTAGCGTGTTTTTTTGGACTCCCGCAGCATCAAGTTTCCTCTCCTGACACAAGAGAGGAAATATTACAACCGGTGCAGCCGATCACAACAGCATTAAAATTATATAAAATAGCGTATTAAAATAATCAATCGAATAACAGTAGAGATGAAATAATAAAAATATGAAAAGATTAACGATGTGCTCTTCACATTTTTCCTAATGGCAGACGTTTTTACTATGTTCAACACGAGATATCGCGTTCATCTCTAAATTGCTAAGGTATTTAGGGGCACACTGTATATAATATATTCTGCAATGATATTTACAAGAGTATATTTTCTGTGGATATTATTAAAAAATAATTGCGTACAAATAATGCTTCATGGAGTATTTTTAGATTGACCTTTATTCATCAAAATAATAGATATAACAGTAAAAATTCTTTGTACACACACAATTTATTACTGAATACAATTTGAAATCATACAAAAGATATGAATATGTGTTATAGAGATGAAAATCTCTTAATGAATTTGGGTATATTTAACGTCACAGACCATCAAAATATAATATATAGACATGAACTACACTCATTTCTTGTTACACGGTATGGTTCCACAGCTGGTTCGTACAAAATACATTTGAGTTGTTTAATAAAATTACTGCAAACTTGTAAATTATGAAACAATTTTTAAAAGGTCAAACTAAATAATCTTAAAATATATTATGTCTAAGTAAATATGTCGCGTTTTATACAAAAATACGTTTTTACTTTTTTTGAAGAAACTCGGTTTGGATCGAAATTAAATAAAACATCTTTTGTAAAAAAATTGTATTGTTTACTTGGGATTTAATTAAGCATGAATAAATACTTTATTATAACTGCATTATAACTGCATTACAAATATGTCTTAAGGGGTTACGTGTAGTCATTGGCGCAAAAAAAAAGACATTTTCAAAATTTTTATTTGAACGGTTGTTTAATGTTTTGATTCAATTCATAATAGGTACCAACGTTTTACACTATATTTTAAGTAACTATACCGAAAATTTCAAATAAAATTATTAATACTGGACCACGATAGAATCTCGTTTCTTGACCCCTGTTTTGCAAGTAGTGCCTCGCGGTTTCTATCAGTGCTTCTTAGTGGTTTATCTAAATTTAATGAAACAAAAAGAAATTAGTAGTTCAATAGTTAATCTTGTGCTTAATCGAAGCTTTTTTATTTTTTTTCAAATTTAGCAAAATGGCGGTCTTTGAAAGCTTAATTATGAATTTTGAGCGAAAAAATCACTCATTTATTATTTATAAAAAAAAAAGTTCAAGTCAAAAAAAAAATCCTTTGATTAAGCACAAGTTTTTAATGCCTTAAATTTGATGTTTAATTTTCATTTAAATCTGTCAAGTAGTTTTTAAAATATCGTGGACACCGTTTTTGAAAACGTTATTTTGAGAAAAACGCGTTTAAAGTTTTATGCATAACTAATAAATACAAATACAATTTAAAAAATTACTTACGTAGTGTCGTATATTTCTGGTACATATAATACATCTTCTGCCGATGTGTAAGCCTCCAAGATGTCGATTTTTTTTATCTACGTCTCATTTTGCCTTCTCGAGTGACCTGATGTGCACGTTAGTCAGCAATCTTTATGCGCTCTACATCGAGTTTTTCAGCATACCGGTGTGCATTAGGTCCATAATGTAATCCTATGCATTGGCAATCATTAATATCCCTTGCATACCTTCATGACGTCTCATTATAAATTTTTGAAAATGATTATAATACACGCACAACTACCTATCGACTGCTGGGTTTCACTGCCACTGAAGTACTGACACTAAATCAAATCTCAGTTAGTCTAAAATGGGTCTTATGTCTAAAAGTAGATGTATAAAAGAAATTTCGTACATTATTCTTAGAATTAAACAGGTAAAAACCGCGTTCTGTAGCAGTCGCCCCGTTTGTCAGCCCGGCCGGCTCTAGTACCGTCCGCGTATCAGTACGGGCGGCAGCGGAGGGCCCTACAGTTATCATTGTATATCTTTAAAACTAATAACCGGATCGAGTTGATATTTTCACACAATATTTTTGAAACATTTTGCTTTAAGAAAACACCAAAAAAAATCAATTTTTTAAAAATCCTGACTACACGTAACCCCTTAAATACACGCGAGGGGGACATAATCCCGCTGTGTCCCAATCCCCTCGCCCAAAAAAGGAGTTTAGTTCCTCTCTGAAAAATTTTATACTGGTACCTACTGAAATGTCATTTGCATACGTTTTTGTATAGTACGTAGAATGTATGCCAGAAATTTCTATAAATAAATATTGTCACGAGACCGTGGTTATGTTAGGCAAATTGAGTGCTAAAGTGAAATGTTTCCAGAATATTTCGCACATTTATTTTCCAATTTATTAATTTACACTAATTATCTCTAGACACTCACCTGTGGAATACTTTTTATTTCGTTATTTCTAATCTATCGATCTATCGAGAGTATTCCGCTCAATTTCGCACATTCGCAAATTCTTCCGAATATCTGTCACTTGGTTATACACGCGCTGGCCACACATTACGGTTTCATGGGTTATGTCGCACTTGTAAGACGTCAAATAATAACTGACTTTTTATACAAAAAGAGTTGGTTTTCAAATTTTTGAGACCATTCTACGTATGTCTAATATTCTCTTAACATTTCCAGTGTTTACGAAAATGTCTCAGTGTTGTGGAATGTTGTAAATCCTTTCGAATCTACCACCTCATATGAATATATATTTCAAAATGTTATAGTAAAATATAATTTCTACATTCACAATAAAATTTTCAAGAAAAGGATTTTAACAATAAACTTATTACAATAGCATAAAATTCACAATAAACTACTTCCTACCAAGGGATTTATTTTCCTGTATTATATACTGCATTTGGCTTTAGGTTCTGAAAGTCTAAGATCTCTTAAGTAAGTCATCCCCTGAGCTACGAAGAGATCTGTCATTGCCTTGGAAAAGACGAGCGGAGTACAGGATGAAACATCCCCCACCCCCACCAGATCAGTGGCGAGCCTGAAGGGAGTGATTTCCGAATAGCCTTTGAGATAAACCAAATCCTAGCAGTTGTAAAAGTACACCGAAAGCCTTTGTAAGAAAGGTATTTTGTGTGTATGTACCTGAATATATTCCAATAAATCCGACGTACAACTAGCGAATACCTGCCTTGAATTTGATTTTATTGTTTGTTTGTGAATGTGAATTGTGAATGTTTTATTATAATTTTCTGGATGTGAATTGCCGAAAATTAAATGATATGTAAGTTTTTTTTAACAGTATAAATGCGTTCTAATTTAGATTTGTAATCGAGGTTTACCAATTTAATACAAACTAGCCTTAAACCCGTAAAAAATCACCTGACATAATAATAATAACCCTTGCGCATAACATGAGCCACGTGCTGATTGATGTGTCATACTCGGGCACCAGGGTATCATTAGCGGCTAGTCATCATCTGTGTTGTTAAAATTCCAGCGAGTTACGGACAGACAGCCATTCGAAATTAGGATATTTGAATATTAGAGCCATCACCCACAAAAGAAATCTGCCTATCGAAAAAATCGTGTCTATTCTTATATGTATGCGTTATCATAACAAGTAAGCTTTGATAGCTATGACATAACGTTGCTATTATATAAAATAAGCACTAATATTATTTAATAAGTTAGAATTCAGTTCGTTTCACACATCTAGTTACTAATTTTTTCGTGCAAAATGTCCGAATAATCAATTATCCTTTATACGGCGTAGGCCAAAACTGGTCGATATATTTAAGGTCAATAATTTATATATCACTCATAGTATTGTCTAGCTCAGTTACGTAAGAGGTTCTCAAAAGCATTCATTATTTATATATTTATTTTTTTCGTTGACTTTAGTTGTAGAATAGGTCACTACAAAAAGCTCTTTTGTTTTAGCAGGATAATATATAGCCTATAACCATTCTAAAAGTCAATTCTATATATTGGTGAAAGAATTTTTGAAATCGGTTGAGTAGTTTCGGAGATCACCTCCTACATTCAAACTTAAAACTCACAAATTTTACCTCTTTATAATTATAGAGTGTAAAGGGTTAAAGCCAACATTTCGGCTATAATGAAAGAAATCTTGACATTTGATAGATTTTATTCATAGAATCTTAACACATACATAAATAAGTATGTACGTCAATTTTGTTAAGGATATTATAACGATATGGTTATCGTGACAATAGGCGGAAAATAGGGGGTCACCACCGAAATATGTGCCCGGTATTATTTTTTAATGTTTGTATAATACCTATTTCGCTGTGTTAACTATTAACAAATTTGAGACATAATATTTTATAAGTGGTGTATAAAAGCAAAGGCAGCGGTATCCAAAAAAAATTGAATGCAGTCTTAATTCGAGATTTTATAGAAACCAGCCAATAAATTTTTAGGAATCATGATTTTTGAAGGGATAGATAAAATTTAGATTTCAGTAGGTATATTTTTAATTAGTAATCCTCGGTGTCTGCATTCAAAACGTTTTTAATTTTTTTTGGATGTAGGTAATCGAGTGTACACGATACATCTTTTATTCCATTTAAAATGTCTGTAAGCAAATTGTTTTTGTTTCGACAAATATATTTTTTCTGCCACAATTTAATTATTTAACTTATTTGATTTAAATATTACAGAACTCTATTCTTAAATAGTAAAATTAAAATGAAATGCGTTTTCATTGAGAAAGAAAGTAATTAATTTTTTTATTTCATTATAAACTATACTTCGATAAGAATACTTTTGAAAAATGTATACTACTCGTATTATATTTCTATTTGAGTTTATTTACACTACTCGAGATTCGAGGAAATCAGAACCTCTCTGATTTCCTCGATATCAGAGAGGTTCTGATATCGAGGAAATCATAAGATATAAACTGTCACCTGTTGAACTCGAGATAAACTCAAGAAGAGTTATAACAGTGTTATTTAAAAAATATATATTTAATGAAGATCATTATGAAAATGTATAAGACTGACGCCGATTCTATCAATAATGTCTATTACAAATGTAATTTTACTGAATTTCAATTTATTTGTCATAAGGTAATTTAATAATTTATCGAGACTCCTAAAACTCGTCTGTATTATTATTTATTTATTTATTTATCTTCATCTTAATACATGATATAGGAAATAAAGCTGCTCATCTCACTAGGAAGAACCTGATCCGAGATAAGCAGCTGACAATATAGTGAGAATAAAATAATAAAGATATGTTTAAAAAAAATTATATTATATTTAAAGTATAATTAATAGATATTGGTGAACCACGAAATTGATATTAAAATATCATTATGACGTGCCGGGGACTAAATAATTTTACTATTTAAGGCCCATTTTGTACACAATTTTAATCATTCACTCGTAAATTCTACTTGCTACCTTGTGGGAGGTAAGAGCTCCACACGGCTTTGTTACCATTTGCAATCAAACTAGTAAACCAATTAAAGCGAACAAATATCTACTGTACGAATATGAGGCATAATCCCATTTGTTTCCGGTTACCTCAATACGCTTTTAATGTATATATTGTACAGATGGGGAGCTGCAAGAGAATTTTATTACTGCGGCAAGTTTAAACAAAAAAAACTAAATTACTAGAATGAGTCACCGCGACTGGATGGAGACAGATTAATAATAACTGAAAAAATATAGTAGAATTAATTCTGGGGTACATAAACAAAACCGCCAGAATGCAATTTACAAAAGTATAGGTTGACATGTTTGATAATGATTATCTGGCAAATAGTGACATTTTTTTAATCGATAACTGTTTTTAAAAACGTGTTTGTATATTTTAGGATCATTTTATTAACATCATATCAATTTTTAAACGTCCGCTCTTGTTATAAAATTCATTACGAATTCGTTTATCTCAAATTTTTCTACTAAATGATTTAATTTTGCATGAATATGTACTTAAACTGCACTATGCATGTGTCTTAGTGCAGTCATACATGCTCCGGTACATCGTAGAGATTCGCCTGCGCAGGCGTAATTGTTCAGATATACCGAAGCCCCATAAAGCCCATACATACACGTTACGGTATGCCGTAAAATCTTCAGTTGAAACTATGGCATCGTCACGAGATGACGCGATTGCGATGACAGGGTTTTCACTCTCTATGAAATACGGTACTTAATAAAACGCAAATAAAAAACTTAGAAAATGTTATAAGAAGCGTTTCTCGAAAAGAGAGTCTTATCCCAATTATAATAATTTCGTTGTCTTTCTGTCCGTTCGTCCGTCTGTCTGTTCATCCGTCCATCTGCCTGTCTGTCCGTCCGTCCGTCCGTCCATTTGTCCGTGTACCTTAGTGTAACGTCCGAAATTTCGTTCGCATTCACGGCAAAAAAAAAACAAAAAAAGAGGTCGGTGAAAGAGTGAATTGGTGGTACAGCGTGCTGCTTGTCGGTACCTCACAGCTACCGGTTGCATCGGGCTTCTAATTGTTGGATCGCCTCGAGCGTGATTGGTTTATTTGCGCGCTCGAGGGACTAGCGTCCGGGCAGGCCTGGATGCTCACCTTCAATATTTATCGTGCAGCCCTCGTATTTAGCATAATACACAGAGGATCAACGTAAAAACTGATCGTCGAAATAAAAGTAAAACTTAATTGTATTTTTTATATAAATAACTGTTATGATTTTTACTATTTACAGTTAAAGTAGTTAACCCAAACCAAATAATAAAATATTAAAACATTCATATAAAAGAAATGAATCTACTTTTACGTTTCATTTTAGCGAAGCTCGGAATCATTGTCTTATATTGAAAGATTCTCCTTCGTAATGAAACTAAGTGGAGTGAAAGATGTTTTGAACCCCTAGGGATAAGGGATAAGAAAATTCGATAGAGCTGAAAATAAAACCGTAGACTTACGACGCTCCGAGTAGCGATAAAGAATTTCTCAAGTAGTCTCGGCGGTCTACCCGGCTGGAAGTATGGAAGGAGCTGAATCTATCTTGTTCATGCATTACATTTTCTTCAGACAGTATGCAAATTCAAATCACGAGATTGATTTTCTTATTAAAATATCAAATGTCTCAGAAGTATAATATAATATAAGATTAATATAATTAATATGATTAGTAAATAATTGTAATATAATATAAGAACAATAATGTGCTTCAATTGTAATAAATATTAACTCAGAGACAATCCCTGCTAATTTCTCTCATTGTCCCTTAAATCTATAATAGTACAAAAATAAAGTAATGAATAGCTAAAAACTGTCTCGTTCCCGTAATTAAAAATCGTTGACCTTGGAACTTACGTGTCGCCGTATTTCTGTATTTGTGCGGCATTTTAAATATTGTATTTTTTCTTTTCAATTGTCAATTTGCAAAATAACAACCAATTTACAGCGTTTCTTTTTTTCAAACATAAGGCATATGTATACATTTATGCATTCTTTATATCAAATTTGAATATTCAATTAGTTTCATTAAAAAATAATTATACTTGTTGAATATCGCAAAAATCTAGAGAACTTAATAGTAGTATAGTGTTATTTTCATACATTATATATTATTTTATTTTCATATACTATAGACTTCTCGCAGCGTAGTGGTTAGTATTCTCACCTATCACGGTGTCGGTACTCAGGCAGGGAAATTTTTATGTTATTTATATACATTTTTTCGTCCAACTAACTTTACGAACGATTATTTTTTTCGAACCTGAAAAACATATTTTATGTAGAGGAGGTGTGAACATTTAGCGCGTCGTTTTCTAAATTTTTAAGTGCCTTTTTCTTTGCCTACGCATTGCATAAGATAAAATTTTTATATTTCATTATATATATTGCTACGGCACTGGCGGATAGAGCGCCAGTCCACCCATACTTGCCGTGCATCTACCAGCTAATTCAGACGGTCACGAGACATCTCAGGCATGGTGCGTGCTTCTCATGAAGTTCCAGGTGCTGGTCATTGCTGGAGGGTGTGTCGGTGTGTGTGTGTGTGTGTGTGTGTAGGGTAAGTGTAGATACCTGACCACTCCGGAAGGAATTACAAAAATCAAAGACGGTCATCTATGAAAGAACAACATTATAATTCATGATTTTGACTCAATAAAAGTATAAACTAGTAAAAATTTAATATAAAATTTAATATAAAATGAGAGGCGCGTGCCCCTAGGCATCGCGGCCCACGGACCGTGTAGGAATTGAATTACAAATAAAAAACTTATGAAATCATCTCATACAAGGAAAAAAACATAAAAATTTGGTTTAGAAAGAAAATAACTAGCTCTGGCGAACGGCCCCGGTAACGCCGGCGCCAGGCGGGATCTTAAAACAAAATGAAAGGCGACGCACAATTTACAAACGGACACTGATTCTATGATGGGTTATTAACATTAAAGTTCGTCCGGGATGTAGCACAGCATGATAACATATCGCGCAGGTCACGACACGCGATTAATTATGTACTCCCTTTTTGCGATGTGGTAGTCAACAGGATGGGGTGCGGCAGCGATGGCGACCCCATCTGCCTGGTCCTCTCCCTCGGCGATGCTCAACGAGGCTAACGGGTCCCAATGGCGTTCTCAGCGGCATTGGACTGGCAGCATCCCGGCAATCCTGTGGTCTGCCGACGCGCCCCAAGACGCCGCTTCATCTCAGGCATCGATACCAGCGCGCATACGGCCTGCTTAGGCCGTCACGCGGGCAGAAAAAAGGACGCTTCTACGGGCCCTAAAAAGATTTATATTAGACACCCGAACAAAAACAAAGACCACGGACGATTATTGCTGTATCGCATCACCTTTAATTTCGATAAAAACTTACCAAGGTTGCCATTTCGCGAACCACTTGGGCCCGTAATTGGAGCGGTGATCTCGCGGGCTGTCACCTCTAGAGTTTTTCCATTACAATGGCGCCGCAAGGCAAAAACAACTGGTACCCCTGCGCGCGCGCTGCCAACCGCGCAAATCGAAAGAAGCTATTTTTATTTGCCAAATTTAGGGCTGTTGAGAGCACTCGTATTCGGTTACATCCCAATATATAAATATACAACTACAACAGGAGTTTTTACATCCACCGCATATGTGGGCCCTCTCTTCTATCTTTTGATCTAACAAGGATATACATATAGCTACTACAACTAATTCTTCGAAAGATAATTTAATTTAAGCAAAAACAATTTTGATGAAACATCTGATCGATGACTTTATCAAAAAATATGAAAAGTGATCTAAACTTGGACCTCGATAGATTTTACTAGAGTGAAAGCGATTCTACCGAGCCCGCCTAACAGTTTGATTCAACCCTACTAGTTAAATGATAATTTTACTATGCAAAATAACTCATAATTACCTGAACTACATAAAAACCTTTTATGTCCTGACCACAGAGTATAAATTGTATAGAGTTGAACTTAACCCATTCTTTAGACGAGGTGAATGGGACACAGCGGAAGTTTGTCCCACTTGGCATATATTTGAGACACATTAATAATAATTATAATTAAATCCTGTAGTGAACAAAACGTAGTTTTTACAATAGTTTTTTTTTTATTTTCAGAAATTTTTTTCCAAACTGAATCTCTTCTATTAGAAACTTATTTTAGAAATAAAACGTGACCTGTTTACTTAGATATTTATTAGATTTTTCTTAGATTTTTTAAGAACATTTAGTTTGATATTTTATGAAGTAATTTCCGTTAGTTCATGTGTGTATATTTTGGTAGTCTTAGTTCCCGATATATTATTTATGTCCAGCTCTACAGCTTTGTCTTTTGAATAAATGTTTTGTGTATATTTGAATGAAAATTATTGATTTGTTGAATTGAATTGAATTTGTTGAAAAAATTGAATGAAATGATTTACATTCATTTATGCTGATATATTCAAATCGATAATTGCTAAAATGCATCACAAGAGAGGGTCCAAAAACTTGGATTATTGAGGCAGGGAATAGGTATGTTGGGCATTGCAAAAAAAGAGGAGTAAAGAAACATGTGGATTAGAGAATAGACACAAGTAGAGGGATAACACAAATTCAAGAGAGCATACAGGTATTCTCCCAGTGCTTTCGCCTACAATAGATTTGGCCTACAAGTACAAATCGTTATAGTTTTTGTCTACAATACAACACATTGTAAGAAAAATTCCATATCCTCAGACGCCTTCCTTCTTGAATCGCCGAGAAACGTAAAGTACACATTCAGAACCACTTATTTAGACCTCTCTTCTTCTCTCTCAAAAAGGAG
Source organism: Agrypnia vestita (assembly GCA_016648135.1). Lineage (NCBI taxonomy): Eukaryota > Metazoa > Arthropoda > Insecta > Trichoptera > Phryganeidae > Agrypnia > Agrypnia vestita. The sequence goes on along the minus strand of JADDOH010001638.1, from coordinate 13,705 downwards.
CAGAGTTTTCATACCAAGGCTTTTTATTTTCATTTGCAATTTTAGAGTTTCTCACTTAATAATACTCTAAGGAACATTTTCTCAGTCTCCAACATTCCACCAGCGAAGTCTCTTGATAAGTATGTTTGAAGCCCACGTTATTCTAGTGTGGTCTTAAATACTGACACTGCCATAATTAAATTATTCTTATAACTAAATTATGTTTCTTTACCACCGAACGCTCATTGGAAAGATTTGACAGTGCTCATGAAGAAGCGACGGGGAAGTTGTTTGTAAAATTTGGAAGCAAAGCTTAAAAGACAGGGAGTTACGGAGGTCTACATTCAATATATGACATAATATCGATAGAAGAAGAATGAAAATAACAGAAAACATTATTAAAGATTACATCCTCTTCTTAGTGTGGGGAAAACAGCTTAAGATTTCACATTAAATGATGAAATAATTTTCTTAAACCAAAATAAATCCAGAAAGATAAAGTGCTCGAGATAAATGCATTATTAGCAAAAAAAGCTGGTTTTAATGACTTTTTAGCGTGACATTAAGCGTGATCGTTTAGTATGTTTATATTAATAAAATATTCGGCACAAGTCTTAAATGTATGAAGGCGTTCAGAAGCTTTATTAATTGGAATTTTCGAGAAATGAATAAAAAAGACATTTGCTTTTCAATATGAAAATTTGGCTTCAATACAAGAAGTTTAAGGTTCTACCTGATTTTTGCTTTGTAAAGGAAAATGAAAATCTACTCACTCCACTTATTAACAAGTTTCCTTATAAATTTGCCTAGAAAGCGTTATACATATAACAGGACTTTTATTTATATGCGATAAATAAATCAATATCATTTTTTATCTCTGTAATAAATTCACCTCCTGTAGTCTGTTAGCTGGAGCCAGTAGAGAGCTGCTGTTATATGTTAAAGTGAAAAAGGTTTCTTATTTGTGTTACGTGCTACGCGGGGATAAATATCGCCTCCTCCAACAAATCCTCGAGGACAAGATAGAAAGAAGTCGGAGAGTTGGTAGAAGGCAAATGACCTGGCTGCGCAATATCAGAGAGTAGACCCGAATGATACAGGTTAGGGATTTGATCCAGGCAGCGCAGGACAGAAAATTTTTCACACAAGTGATCGCCAATGTCGGGGGATCTGAGAAGGCACAAAAGAAAAGAAAAGGCTACCATACTCAATTACTTTTCATGAAAAATATCCAGGTTTAAATAAATCACATACATATTCTCTCACCTCACCGGTAATGGAGCTTTTTTTCATTTGCATTGAAGGGAATGTATTTTATCACAGATACCGTTTAGATGATACATAAAAGGATGGCTTTTAAAGGAGAATAATTAACCAATCATTCAGGAAAAATATAAGATAATAAAACCACCCGTGTAGTTATTAAATTTAACTATCGATTGAAATGGATATCTAAAAATATTTTCCTTATTTAAGCATCTCCATTGAAAAATAATATATATTTGATTGAATCGATTAAGAATAATAACTTAAAGTAATTAGATACACACAGAAGTTTGATTGTGCCAAAGTATTCCAATTAAAGTAATGGTTTAAATAATGGATACTTTAAAGCACTTCCCGGCATAAACGAAGTCTCGAAAAGCACATTTCCCTACTAATGAAAATTTTAACCCTCGATATATCTTACTCGGAAAAGTCATATAGCTTGAAAACTACCACATGTTACGCACATTAACTAACGTGAATGCAATTTATTCCAATAGACTTACTTAAATATTAAAAAAAAAAAGTTAGATGACGACGCGACGGCAAGAATAATAACTTACAATGATTTGTTTCAACTAATAAATAAAAAAGAAATAAAGAAAAAATAATGATTTCTTCAATAACTGTAAAATGACTTTGTGCTAATTTTTTTATAGTTTCAACAAGAAAACGTTTTGTATAAACAAATATTTATTGAATTATCAATATGTTTCTTTGGCCAATAATCCCTTCATCATTTAATTTTTGTTATAGGTATGTTGAATTCTTATGATGAGACCATTGGCCGCGAAACATGTTGCTAATTTAATAAATAGTGTTTATACAAAGTGTTTTCTTGACCCAATTACAATAATTTCATTGTCTGTCCATAACTTCTTTATAGAATTTTTTCTCTATTTATTTTTTTATATTTATTTCTTACTTTACCTTCCTTTACTTACCTTAGGAACCGACATGTAAAAGTACCGTCATTTTTGACAGGTTACAGCTAGTATAAAAAATAAATGCACAGACTTATCAAATATTTCAAGACACTTCCTGAAATAAAGAAGAGAAAAAGATTCCCCTGTGTTCCGGTACGTATGGTACCGACTTCTTCGATTCGATTCCCGCTGAGATTATAATACTTCTTTGTGATTTTCTCAAGCCTGAGTATTTGCGTCCAAGCTTCATTTCACTTCAGTAATTGACCCTCGCGGCCTGTTGTCACGTTAAAAAATACAATTAAAATAAATAAAAATTCCCAGTATGTTTGTCACAGAATTGGGTGACGGAAGTAACAGCTACAATAGTGTAATCACACCCATCTTCCCCTATTTGAGTAGCTCTTCCAACGGGTATATCTATTAGTTCTGCATATTGAAATGTGAAACAGTATATGTTGATGCTGTAAGTACTTATCAATTACATACCAACCAATGCATCGCATAATTTCAGGGTTATCGATCATACCGTGCAACGATAGAGACAAAAGCGTAATTTTTACGTTTCCCAGAATTTCTAGTAATTTTTAGTTCGCGCCTTATGAATAAATATGTTAAATTTCTTATTTTTGTAGTAATAATGTGATAGTGACTGGAAAACTCTAAAACGTAATTTAACTTTTTGAATGACGTTATGGTAAAAAATGAAACCGAACGGAAAAGGAGTTTTGCGATTGAAAGCACCATTGTGTTTTTTTCTAAGCGAAGAGCTTAAAAACCACAAAGCACCGCTTTCCGATTCTTTCGCCGAAATTAATTGAAATCTATTTAAAACCGCCCTGGCCCAGAATCCGAATTTTAAAACATCGTTGGACACTTGTTTTAATTAAAGTCTGCGAAATTGTTTACTTTGTTTCCTGCCTCTGGAATAATCTGATCTTCAGCGCTGAGATGGCGACACTCGCATTCTGGTTTGTACGGTAAATATGTATCCGAAGCTTCCATCTTACAGATAATTAAAATGATTAATCAAAGCGATTTTATTTACCAAAAACTTTTTCCCTGGTTATTTGATTTGGAAAAGTAAATTTATGGTGACTTTCGTTGGAGACTTTTATTGAAAATTCCCTAATTGATTCCTGAGAATTTTATAATTAAAATTTACAAGGATTATATGAAAGAACATATCTTATTGTGAGGTTCCAATTTCAGAACAAATTAACGAAAATATATTTAATGAATTGATAAAAAAGTAACACATAAAAACCAAGTTTTAATTATAGTCCCTTTCTCATTTACTAGTAGAAACTGGTTTGGCGCTTAACCTACGCGTTGGGCTTCGGTCGGGCAACGCTACGAAAGGGGGTAATAAAAAAATCCAAAAATCCAAAATTATACTATAATCAGGTTTACTGTCTACCAGATGCGTCGGAATCTCTTTACAACTTACTATTTCTAAGCTGTATAAAATAAACCATTAAAATTTCTAAAAATCCAAAATTATACTATAATTATTTTTATTTTTAACGAAAATGTGATAGATCATTTTGATCGTCGCCACGAGTCTACCTACAAAGTTTCAGCTCGATTTGATCACGGGAAAAGAGTTAAAAATCGATCCAAAGTTTTTTCGTGAAAAATGAGACTTACAGATAAGGTCGATATATTGACGGAAATGTACGAGGTTTATATGGCGTAATGGTAACGCACATTCCCGGATAGATAAGGGATCCGGGTTTGTATCCCGATAGCAGCCAAATACTTTTTCTTTGATTTGATTTTTCCTATGTCTTTCTAATTGATTAATAAATTAGGTTTTACAAGGATTCTTAATTTTTTTATTTCTACTCATCACAAAGCAAAATAATTAACATTAAAACAAATTTATTAATATTCTTTAAAGATAAATTAATTTCACTAGAAATATTAAATAACTTAATTAATTTAGAATTTGGAAAAAATGCGAATTGCCCATTTAATTTAAATAATTTATTTATGATCACAGGTTACAATTCCTTAGGAGTCTGAAATTTTAGATAGGAATAGGGTAATTTTTATTTTTATTTCTTAAGTAAGCTAATGTGACATCCCCGTATGTTAACAAGTATTTTACATTTTATATTCTTCAATCTATTATTAATATGCTATCCATATTAAATTACACTCACACTTACATAAATTATAATATTATTCAATTTATAATAAATACAACTTAATCTATAATCTAGAAGTAACAGTATAGTAGTAAACTATACTATTATTCGATTTATAATAAATACAACTTAATCGTAATCTGTAGTAAAATCTATAAAAATATATCTTATACATACTTTACTATGCCATACTATATTTAAAGCACAATTTTAGCAAATATTAAAATCATTCAGCATATTGTTCGGCATCTCATCATACATTTTTATACCTCTGCACATTAGACAAATCTGTGTATACACTTTTTTCTTATTATAGTAACTTATACTATTCCTTTTTCTGGTATTAAAGTTATATCTGTATATCGCTATTTACAATAATGTGTTCAAAATATATTTTGCCATTTTGTTACTGAGAATTTTATAGACAAATATGAGAACGTTATAAAAAAGTATTTTTTTATTTCCAAACAATTAACTGCTCTTTTCATTTCTTCAATTCTGGTGTATAAACTTTTTTTAACATGATTTTCATTGCCTTGTTTTGCATCACTTGTAGTTTCTTGATATTTTATTTCCTCCATTGGTCAAATATAAGACTGTAGCACAATAGTTTACGTGAGGAGTAATAATAGTTTTGTATATTAACTCCGCACTATTTTTACTCAATTTTTTTCTCAATATTAAAATAATTTTTTTGTTTTATATTTTTTTAGAATATATCTAAAATTTACTGCCAAAGTTAATTTTGAATCTAAAATAATACCTTAATATTTAATTTCATCCGTTTCTTCAATAAGATCACCAGTATTTGGTATTTTTTTACCTATTTCCATCTATTTTGTTTTGCTGACATTTAATTTTTAAACCAGAGTGATATACTACTCAAGTCTTGGTTCAGTTTATCTATTGCATCTGTTTAACCTTTACCTGATATTTAGATTAATATATTATCCGCGAATAATTTTACTTTACACTGTTTAATTATTTGAGTAATATTATTGATATATGTAATAAATAGGTCCTAATACTGATCGTTGCGGAATTCCCAGTTTATTTTCTACTGGTTCGGATATTGAATTACTTATTTTTGTTATTTGTTTTCTTTCACTAAAGATATTCTTTGAATAGGTTATGAGCGATATTTGAAAGTCCTATGTTTTCTAATTTTTATAATAGTTTTATCCTTTCTATCGTTTCAAATGCTCGTTTGAAGCCTAAAAAACCGCTTAAATATATTTGTTTACATCAAATTCGTTTTAATTATGTGTATTTGTATATTATATTCAATTGTTGTTTTGTATATGTATATAATGTAAGTATTGAAAATTATGACGCACCTGTATTACACTATTATAAAACTGTAATTTTTTGTTGACAATAAATATCAAATATAAATATATAAGTTTAGAATTTTCATAGAATATAAAGGTACCTACCTGTGAGACTTTTAACAGTCAAATTCAGAGCTGATTTGGTTCCATAAATGAAAATATGACCATTGGAGATTGTTAGTTTTTACGAGTACAATATTAAAATATAAACAAAATAGCAGCGGAAAAGTAATAGAAAATAAAATTGAATTAAGCTAAAACAAAAATTTGGGTCAAATCATTCAGTTGAAATAGTGTTTTGAACTGTGAAAACTATTAAGAATTAAAGTTTTAAATTCCCACCCATCAACATAACACCCGACTATCTGAAGCACCGAGGAATGTTTACCGACCGGCAATGCAGTGAGTGGAGGCGGCAAGAAGATAATTTATGCAAATAATTTCAATTTAAAATACTTAAGGGCTTAAAAACGACGGCCATTTAAAATTCCGCGGTGCTTTGCAGTAAGTGGCGTCGGCGTCGGTTGACGACGCCGGTTTCTACATAGGGTCACGCTTCCTACAGGGCAGCTACAATGCAATTAAGATCAAAACAATTAAACGATTCTCTAAATAAGGGGTATAGAAAATAGAAACCATAGCTCCACTGTGAGATTGAGTAAACTAAAATGAACTAAAGCTTGTATAGCCAGAGAGAAGATTTTAAAATGTCTGAACTTTTGATAACAAGCTTCAAAAAGTCTTCATGATTAGAAACAATTTTTGAGATTGCAACTATTACCAGATAATTGTTTTCAAATACCTCGCCCTCTATTTTCCGATCGAGCTTTTTGCGAGATGTTTGTACAAGTCGCAAGTGGCGCTTTTGTTTTTTATACCACTCAAGTAATCCCTTGACGTAAAACGTTAACGCATTTAGTTAAGTCAGTAATATACATTTATATTGTTTAATCATTATTTTTCCCTTTTGGTTTAATTAAAACTATACTGGAACTGAAACGAAAGCAACAACTCCTACAACAGTTTCGGGAAAGACTTTAAGAAATAAATGCTTTAAAAAAACCTGAACGAATAGGTTTTTGGTCAAATCTAAAATGTGTAATATTAGAATTACATTTCATATGATTGGTGGTGTTTTAGGTTTCACTATTATCACCTTTGTCATGGATTTCATTACATCATTAATAATATTAGTCATCACCTCAGAGCGTACTACACTCGTAAATCATTTTTCCAGTGTCAAAGGGTTGTAGAGATGGACGAGAAGAATAGGGGCCCAGGACAAGACATGCAATCAGTTTTTTCACATATTAACTGTTTAGTAAGAAAAATAATTTTATCTAATAACTACAACTATGAACAAAATTGAATAAAATAAATAAGTTTTTCACGGTAAAATCAAATAAGATAAATAGATAAATTCAAATATTAAATTAATTGTTAAAACGAAGGTCACGACGTCCTAATTTCGTTCGCTTTGTGTAACTTCGATTCAACAAAAAAATTACATAAGGCTTTACCATTAACTACCTTTATAAGAGAAACTAATTTTTATAAATACCTAATATCTACATGGACATCCCATGGACCTATATGCTCACCAACTCTGGAGTGTTGAGAAGAGCTGGCGTGGTTAAAGAGTTGTTGACCAATATTAAAATGCGAAAGATGACATACTTGGAACACATTCTCCGTAACGATAAATATGGTCTATTGAATCTCATTATGGAAGGAAATATTGAGGGTAGTCGCGGCATGCATTGAAGGCAGATGTCCTGACTGAGAAACATCAGGGAATGAACCGGAACACAGAGTGGAGGAACTATTTCAGCTAGCAAAGGATAGAGAAGCTTATGCCGGGCAGAAGCATAGCCAACGTCGGAGGGACCGATATGGCACAAAAGGAAATAGCACACAAAAGACTTAGTTAATATTTTTACATTTAAAATTTCAGCTATTATAAATTAATTGCTTATAATCGTGAAACATAATTAACTAACTAACTAATCATCACGCCGTTTCCCCGAAAGAGAGGATAGAACGCCATATTCCTCTGTCTTGGCACACTAGTTTTGCTTCGGTTACATTCATACATCTTCTCATGCATGCTCTATGGTTGTAGAGGCATTTAACAGGGCCATCTGATCATACTAGGTTTTTCGCGGACGCCCTCTATTCCTGTTACCTTCAACACTAGCCCTATATATTTTCTTAATCATCCATTCCTTGCTCACACGTTCTTCATGAACAAACCATCTCAGCACTCCTTTCTTTATTCTATCTACCACACTACAGCCAGCATTACATTCACTTCTAATTTGTACATTCCTCACTATTGACCAAAGATTTTCCACATAAGCTCCTTAGTAATCTAATTTCCACCGCATTCAATCTACTTTTATTCCTTTTTTGTCAATTCCAGGCTTCACTTCCATACATAAGAGTTAGCACTAGAATGCCATTATGTACCGCTAGTCTTCTTCCTTTGACAGGTTATTATTAGTCATACCATATTTAATATATTTCAAGAATTATCCGACACGTTCATAATTATTCGTAACTACCTTATCATAGTGCTTTGCTTTATTTGTGCTTGATAAGTAATATTACCTACCTTCCAAGGAATTGTATATTGTGCTTGGCACGTCCATGTCACTTACATGCAATGTTTAATTTTTTTTTAACTTACTTACTTTTTTTATAATGTTATTACTTTATGTTGTTATTCTTTATATATCCTATATTCTTCCAAGGAAGTGCATATTGTGCTTGACATTTATAACTTTATTTTAGGCAAAAGCCCTGAAGGGCATTAATAAATAAATAATAAGAAAAATAGTAATCCCATGCGTGTGTATCCATTGCGCTTGATGTATATACTCATATGACAAAACATGCGGAAAGATACCTCTTTCCGCACAAGCAACTGTTAAGTCTTTCATCTCAATTAGGTATCACTGAAAACCTCGTTTGATCAACGTCAACAAGGTCGAACAAATGTCAACAAGGTTGGAAAGTGAACGTTATCACGCAAATATGGTTTGGCGCGTAAACACGCTCATAGCATTTAGAGAGTTAATAATATTTCGATTCGACACTGATAATACATCACTTTGGTTGATTTCTGGATGCTTTTTAGAGCTATTTATCGGTAGGTACCAAAATCACAAAATATTATTTTTGTGGGGTTTAAAAGCAAAGGCAGCAATATCCAAAAAATAAAAAATAAATTTAAATGTAGTCACCGAGGAATACTAATTTAAAACGTTCTGAATTCTATATTTTATCTATTTATCCCTTCTAAAATCGTGTTTCCTATAAAATTATAGGCTATCTTTCTCATAAAATCTCGAATTCAGCACATTATGAATTAAAAGTCCTAGAGGACTGTATTTATCGACTGTATTTATAAATATTGCTGCCTTTGCTTTTATAACCTCCCCCCCCCCCCAATTCATAACAATCAATTACTCATAAAAATATTTCATCACTGATTATGAGCAACGCCGATTGATTTTTCAATAAAAATTGTGATGAACACATTCTGAGGGTTCCTTTTACAGCTCTTTATAGGTAGGTAGATAGGTAGGTAGGTAAAAATCTCTTTGCCACTCGTCAATATAAGACGCACATCAATAATTTTCATCGAAGTCTCAAAGATGTATCGAAATCCCTTCGAAAATGTTACCATCTTTTCTTTCTGATACTCTTTCTGATCTCCAGATACTAGTGCCTCTCGAACCCAATTTAAAAAATGTATAGTTAAATTTTCAAAATTTATTGATTGTTTACTGCGTAGCTTTTATTGTAAAAATAATTAAGATTTTATTGATAAATTCGCAAGCACCACGTATTTCTTTAAAGTTATTTCATTATATTAAGAAAGATTGTTCGAAGAATTTTAAATACTTTTTATAGTTTTCGATAAAAATATAACAGATAATTCCACTTTTGTCAAAGTATTCGACATAATGATGGGGAGGGTTAAGGTATCGTTAAAAAATAAGAAATGACTAAGAAAGTAGACTGGATATATCTACACCACACACTTTCTCCATTGCCGACTGAAATTTTTGTAATAAATATAACACCGCAGTAGATCAGGCCTCTTAACATAATTTATTTAAATACGTGTTAATAACATTAAATTATATTTATGTAAAATATTTTTTTCCTAAAATGCCTGCTCAATCATTCTAATCTCCGGACGTCACTGCATGAACATGTACTGGGGTATAAATGTGTGCCGTTAACGTGACAATAAATTAACGTTATTATAAGGAGTTTATAAAATATCACAATTACTAGTAAATGAGTTGAGCCAGTATAATTATAGGCAAACACGAAATGGTAGAAAAAATGTGGAAAATAATCCCGATATCTAGCACGATATTTCAGTTTAAGAATTGCCAACCGTAATGCTCCCCATTACGAAAATATTCTGTTAATAAAAAAACTGAGTAAGGTATTTTGCTTTTCTCTCTCGATCTTTTATTTTAATATCATTTAATAAACCAAAGTTTATTAAATATTAAGAATGGGCTTCTAGCCTAGTAGTTGTCGTTTATCTAGTTACTGAAAGGTTTTAAATTGCCATATTGCCTGATTTTCATTTTTTTTCTTGGTTTATTTTGAAAAATATTAAATTTTTTGTGGTATGTTTTAATGCCGAAGAAATTGATGATCCATAATCCAGTTACTTACTGCGTAAATTATAACATATTAAAAGTTAATAATATTTTTACCGTGGTATTTTACCAATAATGGTTCAATTCAACTCAGAGAACCAACGAATTTCATAATTCTGAGTTCAAATTTAAAACACACAAACCATAATATATTTATTCAAAGATTTAAATGTTAATTTTTTTATTATTGTAAATATAAAAAAAACACATTTATGATTATTACAAAAATAAATAAATGGTTAAAAGAGATTTTTCAATTGTGTGTTGCAAGAACATTATATGAAAATTAAATACGTGCCATGTCGATTCTTTTGAAAAAAATGGAGCAGGAATTTTATATGATTCATAATGACATTTTTTCAAAATTCTAAATTATTTTGTTCAATTTCAATGATATTTTAAGTTATTTGTAGATTTTAATTATTTTTTTTCGATTTTTAACTCTATTGGGTATCAAAATGAATAAAATTTAAAAAAAATATTATTTTCATCGCATAAAATCTTAAGAAATATAAATCTCGGATTTAATGGCTTGAATGGTCTCTCTTTTCAGATTTGTAAAATGCGAAGAGAAGTAAAATGTGTTTTAATTTCATTATCGTATCAAGGATTTTTAAATTATCATACGTCATATTTGTGGCATTCAATTAAAATAACCTAATATTTCTTTGTAGGATCGTATATAGTTTGATTGATTGCCCCCAGATTATTAATCTGATCGACTTATATGCCCCATCGAGGTCATCAAGACACAGTGCATTATTCTATTATAGTGGAAATGTCAGAACTAATGCATTAGCAAACTCTGTAATTTCCAGATTACACTCATTAGGGAATGAACATAAAATGATAATATAACTGTGTATAGGACAAAGCTGATACAATTATTTACATCTCAACAAAATGGAAATGGACAATAAATTTTTCTGTATTATTATTTTACCTTTAACTATTATTATTTGTACCTTTAACTGTATTATTATTTTATCTGTCTTATGTTTTTCTGTATTATTATTATTACCTTTTAATTATTATTATTGTAACTTTTAACTGTCTTATTTTATTTTTTAAAAAATTTATTCTGTATATTTGTAAAAGCCCAGAAGGGCGTTAAATAAATAAATAAATAAATAAATAAAATAAAAAATACTTCAATTTTTCAAGATAACTTACCATCACAACTTCAATTTCTGAAGGAGTAGATAGACATTTCAGAACAAACTCTTTTGTCCTGACATTATACCCTTGCCTCGTCCACTGTTTTACATCTTCCACTTTCGCATATTTGGTCATCGATTGTCTTTTCTGCTCTGTAGTTTCTTGTACTCGCGTCGTGAATTATTCTTACTAATACTTTCCATATGGTTTATAAGAAATAGAGATAATCGTGATTTACAATTATATGGACTGAAAATATTACTTTGTAAATTATTGTCATCTATATATTGCGCCGACGGCTATCACTGCTAGGCTCTATGGGCGACTCTACTGGCTGCTGCGCGGTTGTTAGTTGTTGTATGTATGTAATGTATACTTTCTATATATACGAGTACTTATATATCACATCAATATTATTTTTAACTATACTAGGATAGGCAGGCGATTTTACCATTGAACAGGACATTATAAGTTTGCTTTACTACCATGTTTGCTATCTGACAGTGGTTTTCTGGATTGGCGAATTCTGGTATATTTGCGATGTATTTTTCTTTTCTTTTTTCCAGCAGGGGAATGACTACTTGCACACGATACTACCTCTACGGTGCAATTTTGTTATTATTTTGCATTTCATTTGTTTTGCTTTGACTCCATTACATTTTATTTTATTATTTTCTTTTTCGCTTGGGTTTCATTCGCATCTTCATTTTCAACTCTTATCTGTTTATTCTTCTTATACTAATTTCTACTTATTTTGCTACAAACATTGTATTTTATTCACCAACTTTATACTCTCACTTAATATAACTTGGCTATTTACATATCTATCACATGTAATCCAACGCTTTCTCCTTTCTACTTTTATTTTATGTTGTCACCAATGTATTTTTTTAAAAGTCGTTCATGTATTCCACACACATCATATATTAGGTCCTTACATATGAAATTGGCGTTTAGTATGGGAGGAACATAAAGCCGATTTTTTTTATTATAATATATTTATTTAATCAAAGTATGTACCATTGCTATCTATGCACTTTTGCCATCTCATAGGTAGTTCATCGATCCCTTTACTAAAAAAACCATTCGGACGGGAATCAATAAAATCTTTGAAGGCGGTTTGCACTGCCCCATCGGAGTTGAATTTTTTCCTTTGCAAGAAGTTATCCAAATTTCGAAAAAAATGGTAATCTGTTGGGGCAAGGTCCGGAGAGTACGGTGGATGTCTTAGACATTCAATTGAAGCTCCTCTAATTTGGTAGCCGTCTGTTGTGCAATGTGTGGTCTAGCGTTATCATGAAGCAGCAGTGGCCTAGAGCGATTAACCAGCCTCGGTTGTTTAGCAGCTAGCTTTTCCAGCATGGTTTGCAGTTGCTGACAATAGACATCTGCCGTAATCGTCTGGCCAGATTTAAGAAAGCTGTAGTGAACGACACCAGCACTAGTCCACCAAACGCTCACAAGAAACTTGTTTGGAGTCAATTTTCGCTTGGGGCATGGTTTGGCTGGTTCGGCAGGGTTCAGCCATTGCGATGAGCGCTTCCGATTATCGTACAGGATCCACTTTTCATCACAGGTAATGATTCGATTTAAAATCCCTTCATTATTGTGCCGGTTGAGTAATGCAACGCAGCAGTCAACGCGCGTTTGTTGATTTGCTTCACTCAATTCGTGAGGTACCCACCTTTCAAGCTTTTTCACCTTACCAATTTGCTTCAAGTGAATTAAAACAGTTTTATCACTAACACCGCAGCCTGCAGCTAACTCGGATGTGGTTTGCGATGGATTCGCTTCCACAATAGCCTTCAATTCTTCATTATCAACTTTGGTCTCCGGCCGTCCACGGGGCTTGTCTGCAGGTCGAAATTTCCAGAACGAAAACGTTGGAACCAAAAACGCACTGTGTTTTCTTTTGCGGCACCGTCGCCATACACATCATTAATCCTTCGAGCCGTTTCTGCAGCACTGGTGCCACGGTGGAACTCGTACTCGTAAATAACGCGATATTTCAAGTTTTTCATTTTTAAAACTGAGTGACGCAAAAAAAAAACAATTGAGGAAAAAACAAATGAATTATAATTTTCAAAACACAAATACATGAGTAAATAGCTGTATAAATTTGGATTTGGAATTCCTAACCACAGAGAAGATATTTGAGATCAAATTTGCCAGTACGGCAAAACATCAATTTCATATGTAAGGAC
>JADDOH010001637.1:0-99060 GCA_016648135.1 Agrypnia vestita | reverse complement strand
GGTAAAAAAGTAGATAAATATTTAACACTTATTAAATTTAACATGCTAGGTCTAGTAGGCGGTATGATGGCCGACTGGCTTATGTCCTGCGGATATTTAAAGAAGTTCACATAAGAGATTATGAGATTTAGTATTATCACGTGGATAATGTGCATAACAATCTTTCTTTGCACTGGGAGCGAATATAATTTGCATAAGACTTTCCGTTGCGGTGAGTAGTAATGGTCTAATGTTGCAATGTGAGATATCAGCCAGTGTTTGTGTGTCAGGAAAAGATATAATGTTCCTGAATTTTTCCTACTATCGTATCGTCGTTTTACAAAAATTAATAACATAGAAGACAGCTTGCTAATCTTCTACCCCTATGGAAATTCAGCGTCAAAGGAGATTACCTTAAATAGGTACTAACATGTTATCTGTTCTTGCATATTATATCGAACGAGAATGTTTCCAGGATTTTTCAGAGACAGAGCAGTGTGTGTTGAATGGTGAATCATCATGTTATAAAAATATTGCTAATACTGAATACTTTTAGCATTTTTTTCCAAACTACTTAATGCAATATAACTATCAATCTTGATTCGACCACATAAAAATGATTTATTTTTCTATCATTTCAAACATAGCACTTATACTTATAAAAACGTGTATTATTCTCATTAATTAATGCTATTATTATTATAACCTTTCGACACATTTAAATTATTTTATTGATTTAAGCAGATATAATATTCAAAAATATCCAACAGTTTGTTTCATTTATATTTATAAATATAATACAAAGGGTGTAACAAAGCTAGTCCACAATACTTTACACCTCCTACGGAAGATCCGTTAGAAATATTGAAAAAAATTTGAAGTCGCATATTTCCATAGCTGTTGATAAAGTTGCTATATTAATAGCTATGATTTAAGCAGGAATTTACACCCAATGCACAAAATGTCTTCTGGAATTAATAGGAAAGAAACTACGTTCCACTCGGGAGGGGGAGGAGGTCAAAGCCAAAGGCACGTTAGGGCTACATGGAGGGAGATAGGGCTGAAAAGAGTTCAAAATGGAATAATAATGACCATTTAGAATAGTTTACGGACGCTCCCTTATCATTATATTGTTTTCAAGTCCTATTGGCTATCGATCTAAACGAACGCAAATGTACAATGATTGCAAACAATGGGCGTACATAACAAATTGACGTGAAGCTATTATTATCACCGTCTGCGTCGCGCTCTGCTAATAGATGGAATCAGCTCCGATCGCCCGGCTGCGCTGGCACGACCTCGTTAAAGGCTACATCATCGCGCACAGAGGGTCGCATGAATACAAATGGCGGCGGGCCGCGTCGTGTGCAGCGCGGACACGGTGACAAGATCCGATCCGCCGTATCTTCCTCCGACCCGTGAAAGTCGGGCACAAAGCGTGTGCCGAGAAAATCGCCGCGCGGGCGTAATGCACTTTGTCCGCACAAAGCGGGCGACATGCCGGCCTGGCTCCCGCCCTGGACGGCGGGCGCTGGCGGGCGAGCTGCGAAATCTATGTAAACTGGTTCCGTGAAAAGGACTATAGACGTGTCTAGCAAATATATTGAAGGTTTCAATTTGAAACACACATATATACAACTTTTTGATGATGTATGTGTATCTTCTTACGATGGAATTCATTAAAGTTGAATTGTGTCTAGTTATCATTTAAGCCAGCTCACACACAGATTGTAAGCCTTCCATACAAGTTTCTCATATATAAAGAGCTTTCTCTCTGTGAGACTTCTACAATTTATCTTAATTAAATAGGATTCTAAATAAATTAGCATATTTTAAATATGTCGTGGCTTATTTTTTTCATAAAAAAGAAACACTTTATATAAAATCACTATTTATTGTATAATCAACATGTTTCGGAGCCAATGGTTCCTTCATCAGAATACAAAGATTTCTTTTCACCATGCGGAAAAAGAAAATATGGTGATCAATCACATTGCATGTAAAATGTTCAAAATCTTACATTTCACGAATTTTCTTTACACATTACCATAAACTAATTCATATAAACTGAAAAAGATTGAATTTATAGTGTAGAATTTATAATCATAATTAATGAACTCAATAATTCAAATAAATGTAAATGTAAACGATTGATACATCGCCACTTTATTAGCAGATGATTGTCAAAGCAAATTGACAGTTGGAATATGCACAATACATTAAGTATATCAGTAAGTATGCACGCACGTGTGTCAGAAATGTCAGAAAATATTAGTTCAATGAGATTCCCGTACAGATTCGAGAAATATAAAGTTGTATACATACAGAAACAGTGGAAATAAAAACAGCCACAGGCATTATCAATTACGGCTAGAATTTTAAATCGTATTTTTATAAGATAAGGATTATTTAATTAATATTTGTTTCTTAGAAACTTTAGCAATGCACAGTTTTTTACTTGTATGCGCTGCACGCCACCGGAGGCATTTATTATCTTATATAGGGTTATTTGTAAAACATTAATAACCTCGCAGGACTATATTCCTGCCTTGATTATGAGTCGAAAATGTTCAAGCTATTATGACCTAATATCAATAGTTAAGGAGATATGCGACATCAAAGTTTGCATTTTTTTTTCTCAATATTTCTGACTTATTTTTTGTACAACGTTGGACTATCATTACAGTAACTTATATTGAATATGAAAAATTCATTCCCTTTAATACAAGTCAAATAAAAAAATAAAAACCTTCGAATTCCAATTGGAATTGTTAAAGGGTTTTTATCATTTTATTTAACTTGTATCGAAACGAATGAATTTTTTGTAATCGATATGAGTTACTGCAATAATAGTCCAACGTTTTACAAAAAATAAAACAGAAATATTTAAAAAAAATGCAAACTTTGATGTCGCATATCTCCATAACTATTGATATTAGGTCATGATACCTTGAACATTTTCGACTCATAATCAAGGCAGGAATATAGTCCTGCGAGGTTATTAATGTTTTCCAAATAACCCTGTATAATGATTAGGCATCATATTATTAAGCAAGAAAAACGTAAGGGAATACGAGTAAATGATCAATATTTATACTACTCAACACAAAGATGACATCACTACAATGGCGCGTGGTCAACTCATGCGCAAACTGCCGAATGTTCGACGTGCCATTTATTATCATTCCCGCATTATCACGAAAATAGCGCCATCCATATAAACAAGCACCGCACATTTATTATCATTGTTCTAAGAAAGTAATTTGGACATTTGTAATCCGTCCGCCGGGCCGGTCGGCGAAACACATCTGGTAAACGGATGGGGAAAAATTGAGATCGGAAGAGCACACTGAGGCGATAAATAAGACGAGTTGCGGGTCGTCAGTTAAAAGCGGTAGCGAAGGGAAAAACTACATTTCAAAATGAAGACTACAACACACACGCGTTCACCAGTTTGAAGACTACAAAGTGTACACTACAATTGTAGTAAAAACTACTTGAAGTGAAGTAATTGTAGTACTACGAAATGAAGTGAAGTAATTGAAGTGAAGTAAATGAAGTGAAGTAATTGAAGTGAAGTAATTGAAGTGAAGTAATTGAAGTGAAGTAAATGAAGTGAAGTAAATGAAGTGAAGTAATTGTAATAATAATGAAGTGAAGTAATAGTGAAGTAAATCTTTAAATGAAGCGATGTAATTGTAATATTAATGAAGTGAAGTAATGAAAAAAGTTAATTTTTAAATGAAGTGAAGTATTTTTTTCCCAAATAAAAATTTTTGGCGAGCTAAAAAAAAAAAAAAAGTTCAACGACAAAAATATTTAAATGACGATATTTTCTCCAAAGTAACATAACTAAAAAAAAAAAAAGGTCGCCAGCCAGATACAGTTTCCCGAGATTTCGAGATTTCTTCGTTTACCTACATCAACTTCCCAAAAAATTTCTTCATAGCTCCCAAAATTTTTCACACCATGGGGGGGGGGTTGTTACAGATTCCAGAGATTTCTTCATATATCTACATCAACTTTCCAAAACTTTCACGTAAAAAATGCACTATTTAAAGTATGTTTCTCATACTTTCGATAACTTTGAAATGTGTGTACTTTGTAGTGTTCGCTTTGAAATGAAGTGTACTATTTGAAGTTTATACTTTCAATAACTTTGGTGTTTGTAGTTTGTAGTGTGCACTACACATCAAAATGTGCGAAGTGTGCACTTCAATGTAGTGTAGTACTACATTGTAGTAGTGAGTACAGAGCGGACCCATCACTAATAAGGATTGGGAATGTTCCAGTATGGCCTTGTACAAGTTGGACTGAATTGAACATTCAAACAATGTTTCCAACAGTCGTCGCAAAATCAACGTCGTTAAACAAATACTGCACATAACTAGTGTGAATGATGCGTGGGCCAAGAATAGTCATTGCAAAATTAACGTAGATTTTTTGAATACTTTTACAGGGTACAAATACATTTATTTTTATTTTTATAAGGTACAAATACAAATCTTACATATTTACATTTTAAATTAACATTTTTTTATAAATAATTTGTTAGTTATGTAGACCTCATCAGTGAAGAGAAACTCTTGAGTCTGATAAGGGAGCCTCAGTTCTTATGTTTTAGTTGTTAAATTAATAATCTGTGTCTAAACATCATCAAAGTTTGCATTTTTTTTTCAATATTTCTGACCTATACTTCTGTAAAACGTTTGAGTAACATAACAGTAACTTGTATCGAATATTAGAAACTTATTATCTTTGATAAAAAAAATCATAAACTACTTAATACGCAATTTACAAAATCTTGAAAAGTAACTCTTATATAAAATAATCTGACTACTAAAGGAACAGTAACAGAATATAACGTTTTGGCTAAAAGAATTAAAAAGCTTTCATGAAAAAAGCTTTTTTTAAAATTAAATTTGCGCTTCAACAGGCCAAGAGGCACAATTACAGAAGCGAAATACATAACAAAACACCCAGGCTTGAGTAAATCACATAGATTAATTGTGTCCTCACCGGGAATCCATCGAACCCGGAACCCTCTGCGTGAGAAGCCAGTGTCATGCCCGCTGGGCTACGAGGGCCAGTATATTATATATAATATCGAACCAGGTAATTTGTTTTTCAACTTGGGAACGTATCCTCCATCCATATTTATGGGTCAGATTTTAGAAATAGTTAAATTTAAATTAGCTACACCTTTTGTATTTCTTCCGCGTGAAACTTACTCTAACGCTTCGTTATCATGATTTATTTTTATTAACAAGAACAGTAACTAAATTTAAATTTGAAATCTAAAAAACTTTAATAAATATTATAATATTCATAAACTCCCCAAACCTCTCGTTGTTTCCGTTAAATCATATCCCACCCCTAGCTACTCTACTCCCTCACACATTACCTGACCAACCTCCATTAGTACCTAAGATATTTCATTTTATTTCAATGCTTGTTAGTTTATATTCCCACTTGCCGATGAGAACATCTGTAGTTTTCTGAACTAGTAGTGTTCGAAAGTGGTCTTAAACAGGTGTTTAATTTATTTATATAACTTTGGTCCAGCTGCCGCGAAAGCACGGTCACCGAAGTTGGTTTTGTGGACGCGATTAACTTCAACCAACCTGCTTGTATTAGATTTTGATGCTGAGCGAAGTGTTAGTTGTCTGTTATTTGCAGAAAATGGAATGCAGAAGTCGGTAACGTTGAGGGGCCATGTTGTGAATAGCCTAGAATGCGTGAGGCATAACTTATATTCAATCCTCTCTGGACATTTAAGCCAGTAAAAGTTTTGAAGATGGTGTGAGCTACGCGCAGACTTTGAGTCGCCGGTAATGGGTCTTGCGGCGGTATTTAAAACAGATCGTAAATTGTTTATTTCCTGAATAATTTAAGAACAGTAACATCCGTGCAATGGAAGAACGTTTACGGAAGAGTAAAACAATTTAAGATTACGCCTCAATTCGAAAGCTTGCTGGCTTACAATTTTTTTTTAACTACAACTGTTTGAAGATTTGCTTTATATTTGGGTTACAGGAGTGACCCCGAGATTAGATACTAATAATTGTCATCCGCCGTTCAGATAAGGAATCGAGTGCCGGCGAAATAATCACGCATATTCGCATACATTGTGCGCCAAGACGTGATTGCAAAATTCGCTTCGGATATTACGTTTGCATTTCCATCGACCTCGTTTTTGATATTTCAAGTACCTACGCGGATACAGAAAATAGTCTGCGATAGGTTATCACATCTGGCTGGCGCCCACTCGGGCCAGACGCTGTGTACAGAGGAATATTGAAAATCCTAAAAGGCACGAATATTTGTAACAAAATTTGAATTGCAATATCCGAGGCGGGGAGCGGCATTGCGACGAACTTTGCTGCACGCTTAGCTTCCGACACTGGCGAATGTAAAGCTGTAATAAAATTGATTGACAACGCAACCGCACGTCACAAAAAAATATCGAGGCATCGAAAAAATTCACAACCTTAAATGATTCAGCTTAATAATTAAGGTAAAAAAAATAAAAAATGCAGTAACAGCCCGATTTAGTATGTAAATTGAGCAAATTCGGAGTACTTAAAGTTATTTTCCTATCCCTTTCTCCCTCAAGGCAATGAAGGAATGAGGAATGAACAAATTAGAAGAATTAGGCAATGAGGAATGAACAAATTAGAAGTGAATGCAAAGCTGGCTGTAGTGTGGTAGATAGAATAAAGAAAGGAGTGCTGAGATGGTTTGGTCATGTGGAACGTATGAACGAGGAAAGGATGGTTAAGAAAATATATGAGGCGAATGTTGAAGGCAACAGGAATAGAGGGCGTCCGCGAAAGACCTGGCACGATCAGGTACTACAAGTATTTGAGGATGGCCCTGTTAAAAGCCGCAACAATCGTAGAACGTGTATGAGAAGATGTATGAATGTGGCCGAAGCAAAAGTGGTGTGCCAAGATAGAAGAGTGTGGCTTTTAATCCTCTCTGCCTACCCCTGCAGGGAAACGGCGTGATGGTTAGTTAATTAGTTAGTTAGTTTCTCCCTCAATCCATACTTATATCCTAAAAAAATTGGTTTCACAAAATGATTTTACAGGTTGTTACGAAGCTAGTAGCGGAAACTTCGTGGGACTCTTTTTTACTAAATTTAGATAAGAAAATATTCTTTACCTTTTTTACCAAACTTTAGGTAGAATTTCAGTGATAATTTTTATTTTTTGTTTACTGCAGGTTTTTGTACAACTTCTTCCAGTTTTTCTTCCTTTCTTTTTCCATTTTTTATTTAGATATTGAAGGTAATCAATCATAACACACATTTTCAGCAACGGGCGACGCTCTTCATATTAAATATCGTGCGATTGCGTACTGCCTTTTTTGTTTCCCATTTTGTGGGAAAATGGCGGTTTTGCTATCCTTTTTTTAATGAAGATTTTAAATGGTACACAAGCATTTTTATTTATGTTGGATATATGTATATAACCATAACAAGAAAAATCGACTTGCATGGATAGTGGCGCTTTTTCGTTTATATTCCCTAAATATATGCAACCAAATACATCTTGAATAATCGGTTCGACAGTACTATTGAGTTTTATAAACTAAAATTAAAAAAATATTTTTATATTTCCTTATAAGAGACCAATTCCGGATTATCCGACATAACATAATGGTAATTACACATATCTTGCAAAATTTGAAAACAAAAAATTAAAGGAAAACAATCTAATTTCACATAATACATTTGATTTATTTCACCCACTTTCATGTATTTATCAATCGATTAATGAATTATTAATAGCACTTTGTATTTCAAAAAATAAACAAGTTGGCAAATTTTAAATTCCTTCAAAATGTATAACCGCTTACCTCGTTACAAGTTAAGTTTTGTAAACTTTTTCCATGAAATTAGTAACTTTTCCCGTGTTTTATTACTGTTAATATTTTTCCCGAGTTTTTGAATTATCAAGAAGATAAGATAAAATTGTTACAATGTTTTTATGTTCTCTATGTAAGAAGAAGAGGGGCAAAGTTAGAAGATTTGAGAAATGAAAAAGCACGCTTATTATATTCCTCTTGCAAAATTCAATGAAATCGACTCACTAAAGAACATCGTAAATAATAAGCCAATTATAAAGGAAATTGTGGTTTACAACGGGCGCTGGGAGTAAGAGTATATAAATGATATTCTAGTACTGAGGATTATCCGTTTCTGACAGGATGAGAACTTTAGGCTGATTAAAATGAGAGCTTTTATTCCTAGAACAGAGCAAATTAAGATCAAAAGAACATAAAGCGGAGGAACAAGTAATGGGCAGATATCTGATACGTCAGAAACTGTACAATATAATATGGTACCGGTTGTGTAACCATTGCTGGCAGCCCGAGGCCAGCTCTCGAGTACTTCAAACATAAAATAAGGGTAACAAAAAACACAATTTGAGGAGTTCAAATACATAAATACCACTATCCTAGTAACGAAATTGTGATAAATGTATTTGTAACTGACTTTATTTAAATGATTTAAAAATGCTTCTAAAGCATACGAAAATTTAAAACACATTATATGAATCAATTAGAAAGCTATATGGTAGACATCTACCTATTGGTAACATATTTGATTCCAAATATGTAAAACAAATTTCGCCACAGTATCTAGGTACATATTTAAGAATTCTAAAAATTTGAAAAGTGTATAATATGTTAACTGTTCGAAGAATATGTTTTCTTCTTCTGTATGAAGGCTTGAACTTTGTGATGACATTATTATTAAAATAAAACACAAATTACTTTATTTTCACCACTATATTAGATTAAAAAATCTACATGTTTCGAGAACAATGTTCTCTTCGTCAGGACATACACAATAATCCTGACGAAGAGAACATTGTTCTCGAAACATGTAGATTTTTTAATCTAATATAGTGGTGAAAACAAAGTAATTTGTGTTTTATTTTAAGTATAATATGTATTCCGGTATAAATGATTAAACTATTATTAAATGACCAAATACCTATCAAATTTATATTATGCAAATCACAGTTAAAAAATTGCAACTTTACCAAAAATTTGCATTCTTTAAAAAATTAAAAAACATAGGTACAATGTTTCAGGAGCAGTTAGTTATCAATTGTAAAACAGATGAAATAGTCAGATGATCATTTTCAAACACGTCACCTCTATTTTCGTCAATTAGTAGCGTATTTGCTTTTGAACCCCCGAATTGTTTGGAAGCAAGCAAAACAGATGTAATAATAATGAAACTAATAATAAATAATAATAAAAAATGATTATATGCACATGAAAATATTTACACGACACAAATCACAATTTTACGGAATAATATGCATCATGCCATTTATACGACTAGGCCACAATAACACGAAAAATATTGATAACAGTTTGACAACTTTAAAAGAACCATTAAGTTCTTTCTGAGGCAGTGATGGTTTATACATACATTAACTAACATCTGCTAATGTTTTATTTATAATGTACCTACTAAATTCGAGATTTTAGAGAAAATATAGTTTATACATTCTTAGGAAACATGATTTAGACATGAATTTAGAACTCAATACATTTTATATTAGTAATCCTCGGTGACTGCATGTAAGTGAATTGGAATCTATGACCAGAGAATTGCAAGAAGCATCGAAAGCAACAGGTTTGGAAATGAACACACAAAAAACAAACATTTTAACCACATCTAAACACAAATTCACAATAAACAATTGGAAAATAGAAACAGTTGACGAATATGTGTACTTTGGTCGTAAGATAAAGCTGGGAAAAGAAAACCAAACAGCAGAACTACCAAGAAGAATAGGTCTGGGCTGGGCAGCATTTGGTAAATTGAAACACTAGTTTGAAAATAAAGAAATCCCAATATGCCTGAAAAGTAAAATGTTCGATACATGTATCCTTCCGATTTTGACATATGGACTAAAAACAGCAGCACTAACAGAAAAAAGCATACAAAAATTAAAATGTACACAGCGGGCCATGGAAAGGCAGATGCTCGGCGTAAGCCTCCGAGATAAAATCAGAAATGAAGAAATAAAACTGAAAGCTGAACAAAAGTTGCCGATATTATGGACCGTATTGCTAAACTAAAATGGCAGTGGGCTGGACATATGGCTCGACAGGAGGATACTAGATGGGCAACCAGAATCCTGCAGTGGAGGCCCTGGACGAAAAATAGAAGCGTCGGAAGACCTCCCAAAAGGTGGTCTGATGACAGAGTCCAGCAAGCAGGAAGAACCTGGATGCGAAGGGGAGAAACAGAGATGAGTGGAAGAAAATGGAAGAGGCCTACATCCAGCAGTGGAGGGAAAAAGGCTAAGGAAAAAGAAGAAGGTGACTGCGTTCAAAACATTTTTTTAATTTTTTGGATATTGCTGCTTTTGATTTTATACCTAACATTAGTGTTTTTACATAATTGTTTTTTTTCATAAGTTTATACTGAGTTTTTTAAAATGTGTTTATTTCAGTTTGTGATTGTTATTTTGATTGTTTTCTTGTCTACTTTTTCTTAATAGTGTTTAAACTTTCAAGTATTGCGTTTAAACTGCAATCGTGTTTAATCTAATTTTTTCGCCCCGCACGCGTACATAAACAACAAACAAACATGGCCAAACGCTCGTCGGATTTATCGTCCCTTTCTGGATCGGCCTTGGGGTTTAATTTGAGCGACTTGGCGCAAATAGCGGGTACCCACCCGGTAGGGATTTAATCCTCCGCTGATCATGTGTTCATTAAGGGCAGGTGCCACCCGGAACCGAGCCGTCTCGGGGCGGCGGGGCTTGTTTACCCAACAATCAGCCCCGCTGAGGGGTACCGTAGGTACCCCGCACCCGGGGCCGGGATTGATCCGGGGTGCGACATCACCCCCGGCGGGGTTCCGTCCGCGTTACCTTAAACTACGCAAATTACAGAAATAACACGGCCAGCGGTGCTTCATAGGAAAGTAATTATCTCAGCATCCACTGGGATCGCTTTTGAGGCCTTGAATTATTACGAGATTAATTTGAAAGTTAGACTGCGAGCAGGTAGTGTTGTGCAGCGCATACAAGCAAAAAAGCTACGCTATAATATGTGGGTATCTATATATATATTTTATTTAGTCGGTAACAGAATGATCTAAGTTTATTTCTATTTTATGTACGCCACTCTGAATAGAGATGTACAATATAAAACAGTTTTTTGTAACAGGTATAATTTAGAAATAATGAATACCTACCGAAATTTACAGAAAAACAAATTATTTTCGAAGTTCCAAATTAAATATTTTGTTTTTTTACCATATTAAATATAACGAAATTTTACTTGAATGAAATATTTTTTACGGTTAACATAATAATAATTCAATTATTTCAGTGTAATCGGGTTAACGAATTACGATATAAATATATTACATTTAAAATGTAGAGATTATTTTAAGAGGTTAGACAATAACCGTTAAAAAAGAGTAGCTTATTGGTTTTGTGGTTAGGACTCTTGCCTCGTAATCCAAAGGTCGCGGGTTCGAACCTCACTCTAGACCAGCAAGTTATTCCTATTTTAGTACTATCCTAGTAAGAATATTGATATGACACTTATTCCGTGTTCGCATCTCTATTTATTAAAAAAAAAAAGAAAATTGTATCTGATGTATCGACGGCAATCATATGAACACTAGACTAGTTTTTGAATATAACTACAGAATAATAGATTTAAAAAATGAAAGATACAAAAGAAGTGAACGTATGTACAAAATATGATTTAAATAGCTAAAATTAAAAAAAAAGTATTAATATAATTACAATTAAAATTCAAATTACTTTGTGACTATTCCGTATCTGTAATCACCCCTGTAGTTCAGCTAACGCCAGCCATACAATGACTCAGGAGTGTTATAAATTCAATAGATTATTTTTCTTTTTAAGTCAAAAATTTGTTCCTTTTTTTTAAGAAAGCGTATTTATTATTTCTAGTAACGCTATTATTTTCTTTTATTCAGCAGAAAAGATTCGACACGGACAAGAAATGTGCGAAACGTGAGACCGAGTGAAGGGGAACCTCTCCACAAGAATGCCTATCTGACATGAAGGTGTTAATAGAAAAAGTTTCCGCATTTTCCGACAATGATTCGATAAAGCGCTCCGACGCGCGGCGAAGTTAACATTTCAATATGGCGACCGATGCTCGATGCTGCATTTATCGAGGAGCGTATTTCACTCAATATAATAAATATCATGTAATTTCCTTGGTGCATAACACCATAACTTTGACTTCTATCAATAAATATAACTGACTGAAGAAATCTGCAATATTTTCACAAAAAAAATATTTGTGAAAATTCATTGGTACAATAATTTTTTTTTTGTGTAACATCTTTCCTCTCGCTTTTCTGTAGTGATTTCGTGAAAGATGACGTAAATGCGTAACAGGAAATAAGACGCGCGTAATTTCATCTAACCAATGAGCGCGCGCGGAGCACGCGCGATGGACAAAAATCATCGTTTATAAACAAATCAATGTCCAGCAAGTGCCATCATAGCGAAGACGCACACTACCAGCCCATGCTTCTGATTTTGTATATATGTTGCAAGGCTGGTGTCAAGCGTGAGGATGTTTTAACTTTGATACATTTTGGCTTGTATCTTCAAAACTATCCAACAAATAAACAATTTTTTTTACGTTTCGGTTCCCATTGCAGGGTCCATAATCAGGGCTGATGTGTTGTTGTGAGTGGTGGTGTTATGGTCAAGTATCGGCTCGCAATACCGTGTCGAAAGCAGGGTGAGAGCTTTCAACAACGCATCAGCCCTGGTGATGGACCCTGCAATGGAATCCAAAACGCCGGCCCGAAAGGTCGTAACAAGACGGCATAATACCCCAGAAAACACCAACCTGACAAAGTATTCAAATTGAGAAAATTAATATAGCACTCGAATGCGAAACCTTGTGGCGAAATTCTAGAATTCAAATTTCCGATTTTTCTCCACGGCGTCGGGCGTCTTGGTCGGGGGGGGGAGGGGGGGCTAATCTCGGGGGGGGGAGGGGCGGGGTCCGATTCAATTTAAAATGACGGAAATTAAATCCTCAGCCGTACGAATCAAAGGGGCCCGTTCCCCGAATCTGCTCGGGCGCGTTATTAATAGGCTCGCGGCGAGCGTGACTGGCGAACAATAAGGGGCAAAACATCGCCATCACTCCCCTTTACTGGTCCCCGAAGGGCGGCCCGGCGGCACGAGCCGGATGTGAGGTCGCTGCTAATGTGCCGAGTGTACGCTTAAGGTGATGTCTTTTAAGTACCTATACACAGGGCGTAACAGAGCTAGTCCACAATACTTTGCAGGTAGATTCGAGCTGTGATTATGAGTCGTAAATGTACAACAACCACGACTGTAGTTATGGAGATATGCGACACCGGCAAGCTAGTTTTCTCCTATTTTCATAGCACAGGCTTTTGGCTCAGTTTGAGAAAAGTAAGAATATTGATGCGACATAATAAAATCGCATCTCTATTTAAAAAAAGGGTTTTGGAGGTGTGCAATATTGAAAATTGCATTATTTTTCATATTTCACAGACTTATTTTTTGTAAAACCTTGGACTATCATTACAGTAACTTATATCGATTACAAATTTTACTCCCTTTATATTAACTCGTGGCTTGCTTGACGAAACAACTTTGGATCGATTTTTAACCCTTTTCCCGTGATCCAATCGAGCTGAAACTTTGCAAGCAGACTCGTGGCGAGGATCAAGAAGATCTATCAAATTTTCGTTAAAAAAATATTAAGTTTTTGGATTTTTAAAATTTTTAATGGTTTTTTCATACAACTTACTAAGTTGTCTGTAGGCGTCTGGTAGGCACGGAACCTGATTATAGTATAATTTTGGATTTTTGGAAATTTTTTATTACTCCCTTTCGTAGCGTCGCTCGACCGAAGCCCAACGCGTAGGTTAAGCGCCAAACCAGTCTCCACCGGTAAACGAGAAAGGGAGCATAATAAAAATTTGATTTTTATGGGTTACTTTTTTTTAACTTGGAATTGGAATGTTTTTATCATTTTATTTGACTTGTATTATTATTTATAAACCTATCGAATATAACCAATCTACATCGCAGCTCTCACCCATGTCTTAACGGTGCGCCGTTTTAAAAGAGGTTCACCTCAGGGACGCTATGCATAATGACGTGGAATGAGAGTCTTTAAAACCCACTCCAATTCTAGCTCATCCTCATTCATTCAAGTTTTGTTCCACGCAGTCGATCCCATCACACGGAGTACGGAACTCGTCAAGTTCAGGTACAGGTACGGCCCAGATTCAGAGGATCCAGGTTAAGGGGGAACACCTACCTACGAAGCGCGAAAAAAGGCAATTTAAAAAAAAAAATTAAGAAGAGCTACATGAATTATGGTATTGGTATCATTTTTACACTTTTAAGAATATGTTAAATATTTTTTATAAAAAAATATTCAACATCGGCGGAAAATTCTTGGGTTCTGTCGACTGCCTAAAAAAAGTTTCTCCGCGGTGACTACCCCCATTTCATCTGTAATCATCAGAATAAAAAAAAAAAAAAAAATATTATCAAAATTGACACTATAACTTAGTCTTTGACGTAGGGGTTATTGAAAATATAGATTTTTGACAAAATGGCGGGCGTTTGAATTTGAAATAGCGTTTTTAGGGAAAATCGGGTTTATTATGCCGTTAAAAAAACTAACTCACTTTAAAAAATCCTATGACAAAGACTAGATGATTATGTATAGAATAACCACTAGAAATTTCATGTTGATTGGTTCAGTGGTTACTGAACCAATCAACTTGAAATTTCTTTTTGGTCATCGATTTTCGAAACATGTTTTCGAGTAAAACGCGTTTGAAAATTGAGCAATGAATAAATCGCGAAATCTTTCAACTTACAAATCATCAATTCCAGGTCCATAATATAAGTCCTCCACCTTGCTTATAATTCTCATACAATCGAGCACTCTTCATAAACATAATAGAAACAGGTCTCAAGTTTCTATTATGAAAGACCCTGACTGGCAGTTACCTGCGTGTATCGCGGCGCTGTGTGGCGCGGGGGTGCCACTATTATCAGCTATAACTTTGTTATTTTTTTGAATTTTTGCTCGAAATTTTCACCAAACATTTTTAAGGCCTCAAGATTTAAGAAAATGTAAAAATTTTAAAATTATTTTTTTCGAAATGTCTAGGTTCCCCCTTAAGGCATAGTTAATTGGCGGTCGCTGTCAACAGGCAATTTCTGCAACAAATTTATACGCTGTAGGGCATGTAAACCAATGCCCGCTATCTGAGCGAACCACTCGCAAGATAATTAATTGAGTACTTAATGTGCGTAGTAGGTACACAAATATGCAACTCAAACAACAAAAGGGAGTAAGTACACCCTAAGCATGTGACACTACAGTGCATGGCGCATCGTATATCTATTAGTGGACTCTTAGACACCTTGCGGGGGTTAATTTTGCAGCGTGGAATCGGTCTCCCCTGTGATTTGTCACGACATAACACAGAAAAAGAGATAGCTTTTCCAGGTTAAGTTTTCATTCAAACTAATCCATTTTAAATTTTTCAGGTCTTTGTCCAGCAGCTAAACTACATTATGATCCCAGAAAGTTTTGAGACAATATTTAAAATTTTTATAAAAATGTATTCTTGAAATATAACGTGGAAGGTGTTTTTTTTGTATACAAGTGAATATAATTAAATTAAAAATATTAATGGCTTGAAATCTCAACAGTCCAAAAAAAAAATTTCTATTTATTGCTTGCCCAACGTAACTTGGCGTGCGGCGAATTTTGAACTAAAACCCGCCCCGCCCGCACCCGGCGGTAACCCCTCGCCCTGTCATTCAGTTCATTCTCGTCTTTGAGCGCGAGCTGTGTCATCTTGATTACCAATATACACCGAATTATTATGTCCAAAACATCCTAAACAGTCCGGGATGGTGCAAGAATAATTGCCAATGAAGTATTAAAGTTTTGCGAAGCTGAAAAAGCGAATAATGGACCGATATTACGTTTAAATTTATTAAATTTATGTATTTAATACGACACGTGTCACCGGACATGTATTGTGTAATAAATTTATACCCTGACAACTTCTGTTACGCGACAGCGACGCCCTCCCTCGCACGCCAAGTTACAGTGGTACGTACGTCTATAGCAACCATTTTCTACCGCAATTAGACCGAAAATGACGTCATTATTAATCTCATTCAATATGCATCTCTCTGTTGTCATTAACATGAAAGGTTTCATTCTATTGTACTGACAATATATTAGTGAATAGAAAAATCTTTTTCCCTGACGAATATAGTTACTTATTGTTCTCTGCAGGTACAATACGATATTTTAGAAAAATATACGGTGCATTGCTGGATGCAATAAAAGTTATTGCTTATACCCTTAATCACTTTTTAATAATTGCTAGTTTAGGGTGAATTTTAATATTATGTTTTCTAAATTTAAAAATAAAAATTAGCATCCCGCTGGATCTACACACCTCTGGTTGTAGATAAAACAGCGGATTGTAATATTCTAAGTCTTTCTATGCCTCGCATTTTGTTCTACTTATCACAAACAGGCTGTTTGAATCCCAAACACACAAAAAAAAATATACAGAGATAACCCACTATTCAACTTAACTGAATATTAAATTATTAATATCTAACAAAAATTATTATACAATTATTTAAGATAAATTATAGATATGGGAACGCATGTATGGAAGTCTTTGTTGGGCATCCATAGGATTTACGATCTGTTTTGGCCGGCTTAAGTGATCACTTTACACAATGCGACGTTCACCGATTCGATTCAAGAACGACCACATATATGTCAAAATTTATCTAATGATTATTCCCTTTGCGGACAAAAACCAATTAATTGTGTTCCTAGAACATAAATATAAAAATATTGTAATAATACAATTATGAGTAGACACACACACACACACATAGATTCAAAAAACAGACATTATAATTTTATAATTTCACCATCAATTTTATAGACTAATGTCTATTGACTAATGTGAATACATATAGATGGATTATATGCCTAATTGTTTCCATCAAATGGATAATGAATAGAAAAGTCATTTGAAATGAGTAATCATTGATGAAGTCCCTTTCATAAAAAAATACTTTAATATATTATCGGCTACGAATCATAGCCCATACTATATCATGGCCTATGATCGAATGGAAACGTCGGAATACATATGTCATGATTTTACCGTATTATCAGAATCAAAAGGATATGCCGAACTCACTAAGGGTGAAATTAGCCCGTAATCTACATGCATAAGGGTAAATAGCGCGCTACCTCCGCACCGCATCGCAATTAGTGTTGTTTTGAAATGGTTTGAAATGCGCTCCTGGAGTTGGATAGTTGACGAGATACAGCGTGGGACACACTTCCGTCTCGTGGGAACGAGACAGACGATCAGGGTTGCCCACGCGGCCGGAAAATTGACAGAGGAAATTATTGAAAAGTTTACAAATAGAAAATTTTCGCAACAAAACCTCATTTAGAGCAAATGGTCAATAAGAAATTGCGCATAAGTACTATATAAACAATTAAGATCGGCATCGGAACGTCATCCTAAACTGCAAGAGCACAAATTTCCAAAACACATTGACGCTGTAATATTAAGTTTATTAAGTGTTAAGTGAGTTCTTAAGAGAAATACGTAAAATGAAAAGCATATTATAATCAAGTCAACATGTTTTTTTAACCCGGGAGCAGTGGCGTCTCCAGGGACTACACCGTTGGTGGCGCGTAGAGGGTTTCTCTCATGCATCTTTAATTAGACATCATTTTGTTACATTTGATTTTTATAGAATTATTTTTTTTACGTATGATAAATGAAACACTTTCGTCATAAATGTCAAAATTTACTACCAAATTTGGTAGAAAACTATTCTAAAATGAAATTTAAAAAAAAGGAATAAAAATTATTTTTTTTAAAACAGTAAATCAAATAACAAAAAAAATATTTATCTACCTTTCGTTGAGTTCTTCAAGAGTGTTACTTTCTAAACATATGGAAAAAAACATTTGACACGTTCGTTACACAGTGGTTTTTCACACAAATGACATCCCTTTTTGTTACAGCTTTTTTTCTTCTAGGGCAGATTCGAACATGTTCCATGAAGATTTTGTTAATTATCAAGGGCTCGACTAATGTCAACGATTTTCCCCATTATCTGGCAAAGATCTGACGATAAATTATGTTTTATTTTTAAATAAATTATTTTTCTTTCGTATGTTATGTAAAGTAGTTGGTAGTAAGGCAGAGCAACTTACGAATTTGAATCGGGCGCCTTAAAGCGACGGTTGCTCCGAGGAGAGTGGGGGTGGGCACATTCGAGAGGGCGGGGCGTAAAGTTGTAGCTCCGCTTGGTTTAGTCAGCATCATGGAGTAGACGAAGATGGAGAAGGGTGTTCGCTATTGAGGTATACTTTTATATCATCGCCACGCAATGTGCATTCCGTACCAATTCAATATTTCATTTAGCCCCTTATTTTTTATGGGGTTATCTAAAATCACTTGTCTACAATGATCGTCCTTGGACGTCAAGCTGTCGCCAACATATAGGTCTTTTCATATAAGCTTGCAATTGAGTTGGTGTGGATGCAATGCGTAATACGCGCATCGTTTCGTTGTGTTAAGTTTACGAATACGCCCCTCTCGTATCTGTACCCAGCACTGTACCCACACTAACTCAATTGAAAGCTTACATGAAAAGACCTACACCCGTCGATATGCTGGAAAAAGTTGAACGAAACTTCCGAGTTCGAATAACTGAATATACTGAGGATAATAAATGGACGCCATCTGCCTGACATCATCTTTAAAACTGGGTAAACATAAAATGTAAATTTTGTACTTGATACTGTTCAAAGAATTAAATATATACTTTTATAAATTGAATTTCTAAAAAAGGAAGTAGCTCTGCCCCACCCTGTATAAATATTTAGATTACAATAGAACGTGTAATAAAAATAGAGGCGTTAATGTCACCACTTGATTTCGGTTTCTATCACCTGTTCACAAAGTTGTCAGGAAAAATGGCACTCCCCGTCCTCGTGTAAGGTTACTGTACGATCCTGAAAATGTATCCTTACGCAATATATTAAATAACGGGGTGAAAGAAGGGACCGGAATAATTCTGAAGGTGACGTCACAACAAAAAATTGACGTACACGAGGCGGCGGGCAAACAAGATTCTAAAGAAGTCGGCGCCGAATTCCGGATGGAAATTATACATTCCGCCGTGCGGTAACTGGTAACATTCCAGACACGGAAAAGCAAAATTATAGCCCGTACCTGCTTTTCTTTGGCATCCCTTCCGAGAAATAACGGGCTCCCTGGCCCCGGCTCGCGACACCCCTCGTAATGCGCGCCGCGGGCGGGGGATGATGTGTGGCGGGGAGGACGTCGGGGAAGAAAGGCGACGAGTTAACCAAAATACAAACGATAACCACCTGCGATGAATCACCGGAGGTTATTGGAAAATCAACAACTGCAATTATTTTTTATAAGTATAATAATAATTTTAATAATGTTTTCAAAGCTTTGTTATCAATTTCGTTAAAAATGGTGTAAAATTGATTGAGGTGGAACACACGTGTCGATATCGTGTTGAGTGCACACTGAAAGAACTAGATCATTGGTGATGTTCGTGTGAATGCTCCGAAAGCAAATTATTGTATCAATTCACTTTATTATTTCACGCGTAGAATTGAATTTTCTCGATTTTTTTTTTGCTTCCTTATTTGAATATGTGAACGTGTAATCTTTATATATATATTGTATTGGGACAAATGAAATGCCTGTCCTTACTATAAGGTTGCTCCTTTAGATGAGGAGTAGGTACAATCTTTTATATTGCTCCAAATTTATTTCTTCTACAACCTGTTGTTGTAATTCGACATATAAAATGTGCAAAAATATTACATTTGTTTATGTTACAAAGAAACCAGAGAAAACAAAATAATCGAATCATCGTTCAGTCATATATTACGAAAATTACATAAGACAAGACGATTTTGCATTAAAAGAGGCAATCTGGATAATAATTACATCACAGGCATGAGAAAAAGCAAAGAGATGCGGTGAGTTAAAAAAATGCTTTCAAGTGTACATAAAAATAAGATCCGTAAGTCGGAGAAAGGAAAATTAAACTAAATATACGTAGATGAGCAACTGGAGATGTAATAAAAACGCTCTTAATTTGTAATTTCAAAGAAGAACTGGGAAGAGTACACCGCTTGTGTTTTTTTTTCGTCGAAGCAATACGCTTTTATCTCGAAGTGTATCTAGTATTGTCTTGTTTTACAGGCATCGGAATAGATGGAGCGTCCCTTAATGGAGCCTTTCTGGTCCAGCCGGGCCGCTGCGACCAGCGCCGGGTCGCGGGGCCCGCAATAATTACGCATTTGGGAAATGATATTTCCAGATAATGGCGCTGGCTCAGCGCCAACGCGGTGGCAATTACGGCTGCACGGCAGTGTGCGCCCTGGCCCACAACCAACATTACGTATTTGGAACCATACTCAAGTGGTAAGCAAACGAAAGAATAGATAAATTTTCAAAGAAGGCAAACATTTTGTGGCTTGACATAATAATTAAAAAAAAAAAAAATATATATTATATATATATATATATATATATATATATATATATAGTATATATATATATGTTATTTATATTTTTCATTTATTTATGGAAGCGAGTCCCGTAATATTTATTAAGAAATAAACAAATGAAATTAAGAGAAACACACAAATATCAAATAATAAAAATGAAAAATTAAATGCTGGAACCTGGATTCGAACCACGGACCTTTACTTACGCGGACAACGTGATACCAATTTCACTATCCCAGCCACTTAATAAGTCGTCAATATTTGATATTTATATGTTTCTCTTTGAATTATTAATTCACTTATTTATATTATTCCATTTTTTATTAGGAGAGTAATCGATTGTTACGAGAATATCAAACGAAGCTTTGACGTCTTCCCGCTAGTCGATTTCCGAATAATGGAAGTATTCTTTGCTAAACTGCAAATTAAGTATATATGTTATTTATATTTTTTATGTAATAATATAAATAAATGAAAAATAAATAACCCCGAGGAATATTAAATTAACTCAGACATTAAAAAGAAAATCAACCAGACCATACCTTTAATATGAAATCAGGGGTACAAGTTTTATATAAAAATGGTATAGGTTTGCGCCTTAATCATTAGAGATAATTAAATAAAAGTCTAATACTAAATAATTAAATTAACTAAATTAAGAGTCTAATATTAGAGTTGTTCTCATTCTCCTAATATACATTCAACCCTTCCCCCTCAGTCTTGTAGTTGATACTCTGTGACCCCGTGATATGCTTTCTCTCTCTATCTTATTATCAAACTTCTATATAATGAAAATGTCTGTACTAATGTTAGTTTATATTATGCTATATTAAAGAAGATTGGGTGCAACCTAAACAGGTAGATATTGTAAATTTGACATAATTCACAATATACAAAATATATTCATATTTTTTATTGAAAGAATAGATGTTGAGAAGGAAAAATGTCGTCATATAGCATATGCTGTATATAGATGTCTGAGTATTAAATTCCTTTGTAGATGCCTGGGAAACACAAAATTCCAACACAGCAAAAGAATGAACTAAAAATAGATTAAAACCGACCGAAATAGTTTGTACAAACGTGGGTTTTACGTTTGCATGACTTTTTTCAAACGCCAACTTTTTACAATCTCATTAGGAACAATGGAAATAAAAAAAGGGTAATTTTTTTTGAATGAGTAATGTCTCCGGAGACTGCGAGCGCTGCGACAGCGATAAGTGAACGCTAGATGCACCACAATTTGCACCACAAAGGAAAATGGAACCATTATGCGGCGAAATGAACAGAAACAACAAACGGTGTCTGTCCTGCTGAGAAATTGCCCCCGCGGCCTGGACTTCACCGGGAGGAGGTGCTGGTGCGAAATATGTGCCATAATTATCGCGGCATCGGGAGAAAATGAGAAAACGCAAACAGCTGTACAGCTGTACACGGACACACCCGCAGAACGCAGAGGAAACATAACTCAGTTATCGCGAGTAGTTGACAAACTTGAAATATAATACGTAGTCTTGCGAGAGCCGGGGAGTTGCTGGTGTGCTTTGCGATGTTAATTAACTTCAACCAAAATGTTCGTAGGATTAAGCATTCAGATATTACGTATGTACGTCAAGAAACGTCGAACTGCTGCCGATGTACGATTTCTTTACAATATATTATTGCACGGTAATATCACAGTATACCCAGAACACTAGTTTATCTCCGGCCTGTCGGCGAGTTATTAACCTACTCTTGCATTGACGCTAGGGTTGTCACTTTATTTTTACCTCCTTTCTTTTAACTCACAGCGTCTGAGATTCCGACGCATAAGGTAGACACGAAAACCGAAAATTTCTGTAATTAGTATACCTAGTTTCTACACTTAAATTGCAAGAACGCTGATTAACATCAACGTAGACTTTTAAAAACTCACAGTCTTTGTGATAATCAACACACCTTTTTAGTAAAGCACCACAAACATAAAAAAGGCATTTTTTTCAGGTAACGCATTTTTTTTCTAAAGCGGCGGCTGCGAGCGCGAATGGCACCGAAGGCACGGCCCTTACTGCCGCCGCCTTGTGCCCCCATATTCTCTGTCAATGTGTGCGTCGCAGTGCGTGCGTACACACATTCTAATGGGTAGCGGCCAGTTTGTATGAAGACGTATTACTGTTCTTAGTATACTGTGGTAATATCGACTGCTCTGAATCGCTCTCAGTGATAAGTTTTAATACTCCTGTTCATCGTTAGAGGCAGACACCCTTTTACGGCATAAATGAGTGTAAGACTAATGCCGCTATGAACTTACCAATAAATCGTGCCAAAATCAGTTTTATAAATAGTGAAAGTAATCTCTATATTATGTTTCACGACAATATCGTACATTTAAAAAATATACTTTGACTTAATTAGTTCTATCTTCAGCAATTCCACCCCACACACCCTACATATACTAAAACTCATCACAACACATTCACAAAGTGATAGGTATACCATCCAAGCGGACTATGAAAATAATTAACAATGTTGTATTTTAAAGTTGTCATTGTTATACATAATTCTAATTATCTTAAATTTGAATTACTTCTCTGACATACGGCCATATTCCGAAAATATAAATGTTGGGATCTTAGGATTGTTGTCCCAACACTTAATAGACGAGGATAAAAAAATAAAATAAACGAGACGTAGGTATACGTCGGTGTTCGATGTTCGTCGTACTCAAATAAGGAGATTTATATATTTTATAAAAATAAATTCTTTAGAAGAGGGGAGTGGGTCACAGCGGAAAAATGTCCTCGCATATGTCACGTATATAATGCAGCTCAAGTATTTATTCTTGCATAGTTAAATCCCCTAGTAAGCAACGCTTATTTTTAACAGTAGACTATAATACAATTATGTAACTTGCGACTTATTTACTATAGCTAGACCGCATTCAAAAAAATGTGCGCAAAAAATATATGTGCTGTTACGATGCAAAAAATGAGCACAAAAGAAGTTTTTCTAGTAAGTAAGTAACCTTTTTTAACTTCTTCTTCAAACACAGCAAAATTATTTTGTGGTGACATTATAATAATAATTTATAGAAATTAACTTTGCTACACTACTTTTTTATTGAAAAAAAAAAATCAACATGTTTCAAACATTTTTTAAACTAAAAAATATACATTCATTTGGAATGTCGTATTGAGGCTTGTAATACGGGCTTGCCAGGTAACTTCCCCCGCTTTCTTCTTACCGGACAAACCTAGGTAATGGTCTTTTGATTGTGGTCGACCTATAAGAGATTATACTTTTATCTTTTCATAACTGTTTCAAAATTTACAAGCTCCTAATAATTTATTTAAAATACGGCGAATGTATTGACACCAGACGCGTTGCCAAATTGTAGACAAGGAATTTACATTAGTTAATGTCTGTTTATTTCGGTGGTCTGTGTAATATAAGGTAAAGTGATAAGGTGATTGGTTAACATCGCGTATGGTTCCACCCTATTATGACGGGGAGTCCCAAAACCACATCCTCTTGGTGTCGATTTGAGATAAGCGCTTAAATTTTCTTTGTTATATGTTCTCTGTGCTTGTTCATAAGTACATAAGTACTCAAGCTATATACAATGTGATATGAGGGTAAAAAGTAGAGATCTGCTAAAGAAAACTTTTGTTATATCTAAAAAATATGTATATTTAAGGCAGTATTTGCGTCATTTAAAATAATTAGAAGGAACTGAGATGCGACAATTGTGAGTCCCTCAATTGGCTAATACAATTCATATATTGATCCGTAACTAGTTTTATTGAAAACGTTGTTAAATTTAAAAATATACAAAATTAAAAATAATATCATAATAGGTTAAGCCCAACTCGTGAATTAAATTTCGATTCGGGAATATGTCAGCCCCTCATTTTTTTTTTCATTATACTTACTAAAAAAGAAACTCAGTTAATGACCAATCTCTGTTAGAATTATAGTTACTGTAATGCGGAAGTTAGTAAATAAAATCGAATCGAAATTTAGGAGATATAAAAGAACCAAAAATGACCTTATTTCAAAGAAATTACTTTTTTATTAAATCATTAATTTCGAATAAAACAAATTCGATCGATAATAAGTTAACTTAAAGATACATAGAAAAAATATATCATTCAAATTCGACGTGAAAAAAAAATGTAGTTACCATAGTGTAATTAGCGAATTAATCTCCCAGCAAGAGATAGTTTCGGGTTTGAGTTCCGGTGGTAACTATTTACATACACGGTCTGTTCAAAAAGTATCGCGAGTTTTGAATTTCCGTAGGTTACGTATATTTGATTTTTTTGTGGCGTTATGTTGGTACTCATGTCTCTCACTTATGCCGACAATTTCGGCCATTTTGAATGTTCAGTTAATTTTTGTCAGCTGCTTTGTTTGCACGTGTTTTGGCTAGCTTTCAATTTTTGCCTATTCCAAAAAATCGATCAAAGAATCTGTATCAAATTTTGTGTGAATAACAAAATTAAGTGCGCGGACGCATTCCGAATGTTAACTGTGGCATATGGTGAAGCTACCTTGGACCGAATCAACGTTTACCTATACGTAACCTGCGGAAATTCAAAATTCGCGTTACTTTTTGAGCAGACCTCGTATATATATTTTTCAATACACGTTTTTTTTTACGATTGGGTATCTCTCAAATTGATTAATTTAATTTATTTCAATTAATAATTGGCAGATTTATAAAAGCCAATGATGATCTTGATGAAGGAGGGGTTCGTGAAAGTGGTGAAAAATTTATTAGATACCCCTGGATAAACTTATAATCAAATGTAGATTGTTACAGAGAAAACATAAAGTTGTCAAAAACAAAAGCAAATTATCTATTAATGTACAAATAAGAGACAGAAGAATACAGAACGGATAAAAATGCTCTTAAAAAATGTGACCTAATCCGTAGTATAAAGATTATAATTTGTCACTGGGAGGGCAGACCCTCTGTCTGGAGGAGGGATAAATGATATTTATGAAGAGGAAACTGGCATAAAAATTTGGCCAATGAAGGAAAAACCAGCGCTGATTAATTGTGTTGTGTGTAATGTACCATCTGGCCCGTAATGGTTGTTATGAATGTTGCATAAGAATTAAATTAGGCGGAAAAAATGATAATTCCAGATGTTTTATTCTTGTTTATATCGTTATTCTGTTATACGGGCAACACTCTTCCAAAGTTCACAAAGCTATACACACAAGTGTATATTCCGATTCTCTTATTGATCGACAGTAATATTCCGACTGGTATATAAATGTGTAGTTTTCCGTATTCCTCTAGGAATAATGCTTCAAACAAAAACTAAACCGATTGATTGATCAGTTAAACATTGTTGGAGCATGAAATAGAATATGTGGTGTATAAATCAACCGCTAGATAAATAATATTCGCCCATACTCCATGGTAAAAATATGTACTTTTTTCACACGTGATTAGAAAATCTTTAATTTTAATTTAATTATTGTTACGTGTTTGATATGAAATGCGGAGTAATTGAGCTTTCTAAACTTTTTAGAATTATGTTTAAAGAAAACACTGAAAGGTCTTTCGACCTGTGGATATATTTTTAATTAAACACTAACAGAAAAGACTGGGTATAAAATACATAAAAACAATACATACTAATTATTTCAAACTCAGCCCACTATCCCACTAGGCCTGGTCTAGCTCTAGCAATGTGCATACATTAAAGTATCAATGCAGTGCGAATAGGTAAATAAAGAATTGATTTTATGTGTTCTAGGGGTTTGTTAAGAAAATGGATTTAGTGACTCTTTATATATATATATATATATAAGTAAAACCCCGAGGAACATTAAATTAACTTAGACATTAAAAAGAAAATCAACTCGGATCATACTTTTAATATGAAATCAGGGGTACAAGTTTTACATAAAAATAGTATAGGTTTGCGCCTTAATCATTAGAGACAATTAAATAAAAGTCTAATACAAAAAAATTAAATTAACTAAATTAATAGTCCAATATTAGATTTGTTCTCATTCTCCCAATATATAATGTACTTTCAACCCTTCCAATATATATGTATTTACAACACATTCTTGTGATGGGAGAAAAGTAACCAACATTCTTAGGATGCTGACATATTCTAAAGAACTCCGGGTTTCATACGGGGTTCAACAATCAAATTTATATCAGATAAAGAGAGAGAATACACGTGTAGTTCTCTTGCAAATATTATATAATAATCATTTATGCATACTGTTGGCTCTATTAAAATATTTTTTTATTTTTTTTAATCTTATATATAACTGGTCAAAAATCTTTAAAACAATTCCCTCATTGTATCATTGTAGCTTGTTGCTTTGCAATATCGATCATTGTACGCGATATTTCACATCCGTTACGCTCATTAGAACGATCGCTGAACGTAGCGGAGATTCAGATACAATCCGCAAAGCTAGATCCGATCTGATTTCAGTCATACGAAACTATCATTCTTCTGAAAACACGCTTTTCGAAAGAGCATACCACGGAAGACGAGATTTCCACTAGAAAACATTGCGTGTATCGACCGTTTCACCAGAAGAAAGTTCACAATTTCAAAAACTGCATGAAATATGCAAAACACCTCGATATAAATCACAGACACCTGCTCGGATCGGATCATAACGTTCGACACGACGGTGTAATGAGAGAGATCGGTAGCATGCGATAGCATCCCAGAATGCGTTCCATTTTATTATCAATTAGAGTGAAGATTGCCGAGTCAATTTGATTATATTGGATGCCAGGGGCGTGTACAATCATACAATATACACAAACAAGAGCGGTGCACATAACTGTAATTTCTGCAAAATAAATCTAAATTACGTATTTATTTGATATTCGGCTTCCATAACGTGAAAACCCTGAAACATCGAAGAGCGTGTGCTGCTCAAATATTACTCTTTAAATTACTGAAGGGACTTGCTGAAAGGAAATATTGAGAGCGCCCAGTCAACAAATAATAAGAAACATATTGAACAAATATAGATCGATTGAATTGAATTCTGAAACACTATTTATTGCAGTAAACAGAACTGAAAAATTGGAATATGGTGAATTTAAAAAAATGCTGTTATGAATTTTGTAAAATATAATAAATAAACTATCTATATTTTAAAACAGTATTTATATTGCTCACATAAAATACTCGTCACAGGAAAAAAAATACATCCTAGGATTAAACCGTGTTTTGACTATCCCAGTCAACTATGAACTTGCTCTTCCATGTTCCTAGAAGTAGAACAACATATGCACAGAACTCATTAGCTTATCGCGCTTATAGAACACGTAACGATAATTTGACTGTAATCGATATATTTAAGGCGATCGTTCAGAAGATTGAGCAAATTTCACCATTTTTTCTCATATCTTCTCTTTGTTGTTTGCGTTTTTTCTCTCTTCATTTTTGTACGGAAATATCTCATTTTAAAATTTATTCTTCAGGTTACGTATATTTTAAATACGGATATCTTATTAAAACAACACAAACTAAAAAAAAATCAAAATGTTTGTCGATATTCCTGATTTTAGATATTTAATCAAGACGCAACGTATTTATGACACAATACACAGTGCCTTGATTAAATAGCTAATATCTGAAATCGAGAATAAGTTTTTGATTTTTTTGTATTAATTTTAAAATAATAATGTCTATTCCTTTAATTTATTAAAGAAACAAAGTTATCAACTACCTAAAAAGGATTGAAAAAAAAAAACACAATAGATAAAAAATGATAAAAAACAGTGTTTTTTAAAAGATAAATTGGTGGTGAACAAACTAACAGATTTTGCAATAATTGTAATAAATTTAAGATAATCGTTTACTTTGTAATATTATTGAATAAAAAGGTCATCTCACGAGCCATTCAATCATAAAAGGCCCACAAAGTGGAGCAATTTTCTTCACTTTTAAAACATCGAAGGTTTGGTAATTTATTAATCATTTATATAATTTAGTTACTCAATAAGATATCCGTATTTAAAATACGTAACCTGATGAATAAATTTTAAAATGAGATATTTCCGTACGGAAATGTGATAAAAAACGCAAGAGAAGAATATGAGAAAAAATGGTGAAATTCGCTCAATCTGCTGGACGATCGCCTTAACATTTCCTCACTACATTAAAAAAGCCTACTTACTGAATTCCATAGTTCAGTGTCATCACCAATCTATCAGTCTCCATATGCGCATTACGCCTTTCTCTTTCTCAAAACAAATTCGAACCTTCTCCCCCGTTTTCCTGCCAGATGAATATTATCTCTACTGACTTTTAAAGAAATGATCTAAGTCCATTTCTAGGGCACGCCTTTGACGGTATTGGATCGAACTAATTGATTTTATTGCCCGTCAAGTTGTATTGCATATGCGTCAACTAAATAGAAGCGATGCAATTAATCCATTTCGGAAGCGTTCACGGTCTGTTTAGCGAACGAGTAATTTGAATAAATTAATTTGGAGGTGTCATCCAACTTTACCGTTTCGAATGAACTCCGCTAACGCTTACAATTAATTACGTATCGATTTATACGAATGCGGATCGGTTGATTT
The DNA here is from genome assembly GCA_016648135.1 of Agrypnia vestita. Classification (NCBI taxonomy): domain Eukaryota; kingdom Metazoa; phylum Arthropoda; class Insecta; order Trichoptera; family Phryganeidae; genus Agrypnia; species Agrypnia vestita. The sequence goes on along the minus strand of JADDOH010001637.1, from coordinate 69,839 downwards.
AAATTCCGAAACACTATTTAATGTGGATAATAGAACTGGATACGACTTTTGCAATATGTAATAAATAATCTCCCTATCATTAAAAATGACATAGTTAAGTGAGTATTAAAACAGTATTTATATTGCTCATTTAAACGTCTCATGTATCTATATTGATTAAACCGTGTTTAGACATCTGTAGAAGACAAAAGCTTATTATTATTATAAAATATAAATGTAAAAAACTCGACATTTTCAAAGCTCTCTGCGGCGAAGTACACATCTAAGATCCTATTCGTACTAGTCTTTCGAATTTCTTCTTTTGCAAAATGAAGTAAAATTATTAATTTAAAATAATATTTTATATTAAAATTTTGTATTGCACACACAATATTTGGGTTATTTATGACTGCTGTAGTTTTGAGAGGAGCAAATCCTCCCATCGTCAGATATAATAAATAAGTAACATAAATAGAGAATTTTGTCTATCTATTCAGGTAGGGCAGTGAGGATTTTTTGGTCATTAACCGGAACATGCCTAGGATCGGAGACATGTTTTGGAAAGTGATATTATTCATACGTGTATTCTAAAAATTTTAATTCTTTAGGATTTCAAATTGTTAACAATCAATTCTTTATAACAGAATGGAGTGGTTTTAATTTCTGATTATGGAAACAATAGTTGGTATCAATTACGTGGATAGAGATTTCCGAGAAGTTATTATTTTATAAGCAACATCGATGTTCTTTTATTCTTGATTTAAATTTTCGCGGCTTGGCCAATATATTTTTCATAACAACCTCCGCAAGTTATCTGATACATCTCGTTTTTTTTTTCTAAAATAACTATTTTTGTTTTAGAATTTAGAAATTTTTTTACCAGTATTATTATTTGTGTAAAACGTGGGTCGATCATTGTGTAAGTAGTATATAGTTTAGATAAATTATATTTAAATAAAAATGTTGACTGCCAATCTTTAATTAAATAAATTATATTCTTCTACTTCAAAAACAGCAAAATAATTTTGTGGTGGCATTATCGATATAATTAATAAAAATAAAATTAGTTTTCACCACTTTTGTATTGAAAATATCAACATGTTTCAGAACCCGTGGCCCCTTCGTTGGGATACAATTGTATCCGGATGGATGTATAAATATGGAAATCATTTAATAATAAAAGAAACAACTTTCTTCTGCTCTTCTAAATCTAAATCTAAATCACTAACGCCCTTTTGGCTTTCTGACCTCGATGTCATCTTAACTAAACAAACCTAATAAATAACATTATTAAAAAGTCATTTGCTACATGCATTATGCTTTGCTGAAAATATAAAGTTTTAGGTTTTACTGTACCTATGAATGATCAGCTTCTAGTCGTTGTTTATTATTGCCGTAAATTAATTCGCATTTTCACAATTTTTAATAAATTGCGTAAAAATCACAGTTATAATTAACCGTTTGACATTTTTTCGTATTTGGTCCGCCGACTTGCCGCGCGGCTCGCGCGCCCTCTGTGCGGGCAATTAAAAACTAGAATTGTCCCGCTGCAGGCGCCATCAAACAGAAAAAATGGGAAAAGGAAAAATCAAGAAAAACTCTAAACTAATTACGAGAACAATAGAGGCAGGGCGGACGCGCTGACAATGATGACGCCAGGGAAATATTATTCTTCATAATGGAGGAGTTCTTCATAATGGAGGAGTTTATCTAAAAGTAAAATTAAAATAACAGCGCCTCTTCAAAAATAAAATTAAAATATGCATTAATCATTTCTTTAACGTAAATTAAATTTTCGTTTTTAAGAAAAATACAAACAGAAAATAAAAACTCTGTTGTCACAGTTTGTAAAAAATTCCTATATGATTTTACGTGTGTATTTTTAGAGGCATATAGCCTTAAAATGAAAAACACATAAAAACATGGTAATGACCATGGTATTGGCATTATTCAAAGGATAACTTGATGCCATTAATGTTTAAATATAGTTTATTTTTAGCGAAATTTAAAATAAATTAAATTTTAATAATTATTATTAATGAAATTTAAAATTAAATTAATTTAATGAATATTATTATTACTGAAATGTAAAATAAATTAAATTTTAATAAATATTATTAAGTTCTGCGGGTTAACTATTTTTAAGTGTTAAAGCTGTTTCGGCTTGCAAAGCCATTATGAAACAGTGGATATACCACGTACAAACGATTTATTTATAAAATTTTAAATTACCCCTTCCCCTTTAGAGTAATTAGATATTTGTGATGAACCGATATAAATTTCTGCAAGGATAGTTCAACTTTTTGCAAAAAATAAGTCACTAATATTGAAAAAAAAATGCAAACGTTGATATTGCATATCTATTGATGTCATGGTTGCTTTAACATTTTCGATTCATCATTAAGGTGGAAATCCAGCTGTAAGGCTTTTGCTACTTTTTTCTACTTTTGTACTTATTTAGCTATGAGACACCCTGTATAACTAAAAAAAATGTTGAAAAGGATCCACCGCGAATCGTCGGAAATGATCATTGCGATTGCAAACAAGACGTATTGTGACAAAAGTGGTACAATGCGCTATTCCGACGCTAAAACATCGAACCAATTATTGGCTCCTTTGAAAATTACACACCTGTATAAAACACTCCGGTTACCTTAATTAAATTTGGAGCCTAAGTTTACTCATGAAAGATTTTCAATTACTCCCCCAACCCCTGCTGCGGGGAAACTCCTGAAATTGTGAAACTGAAATAATAATTTACCCCCAAAGGTTAATCAAATTCGCAGTGGTTCCGACGATTCGACTACTCGCTTTTAAATACTTTGTCCACGCATTTTTAGACAAACGAGCTATTGAAAAAAAAAATAAATGTCTAAATAAAATTGGAAAAAATATACTCGAGAAATAATATCCGATCTAGACTCAAACAACGCTAGGAAGTTTTGTCTGTGTTCATCCGTCATTCTAAGCATCCTTTCACATTTCCACTATCGACTCCATTTAGCGAAGTATTGATGTCAAGCACCATCTGTTTTAGATTTTTGGCGTTGGTGGCGAGAAGGTGGCGAGAAGATAGATGGCGAAAACTTATTTCAACGTTCGAAGAAAATATATTTTACAATTTCGCTTGAACACGATACGGATTATATTATTGAAGGAGTTGGCGTCTGCTTGCAGAGATTATTCACGATGATCATTAAAGTGGAAGAAAAACATAAACTTTGTTAACTCTACATGAGTTTACTTGTATTTTACTACTCGAGTTTCGGGAGTATAAGAAGGCAGATGAAGTATTAGTACTAATGTCGATAAAAGATTCTGATACTTCCGAAACTTGAGTAGTAAAATGTATAATATAATTAAACTCAAGTAGACCTAAGTTATATTGTTTACGTTTTCCATCCATTTTAATGGTCACCATTATTCGTTCCCCATTTCGGCGTCCACTTCTCAATTACCCCCACCATAGCTGTAGCCGCGCCCCGTTCAAAAATTGATTTGTTTGCTAGAATAGGTAAAAGTTTGCGTCCGTCCTGATGAAGATACAATAGTGTCGAAACAGGTAGACGTAGAGTTACTAGTTAAGTGGTTAAAGTTGTTTTATTAAAATTAATAATTATGTCCAACCACAGACAGCTGTAAACATCAAAAACATTGGTTAAATTTTTTCGATATTGCTGCCTTTGCTTTTATACCCTACATAATATGATGTAATAAAATATATTTAAAAAAACATTTTCTTCTTATTCTAATTATAAGTGCTAACTGACATACAGAGTACCTTTGATTTTTTGACTGAAAACTGCCATTAACTCCTATGTGTGTCGGTGATGTAACGTAGGTCTACGTGTCATACAAAATATGAAATATCTACCTTATTTACGAAAACTAAAACGTCACATTTTTTGTAATCATCGAATAGACATTTTCACACCAAAATTACTAAATTAAACTGTTAGGAATGTACGGATTTTTTAATTAAAAAATATTTATTCATTACTCTCGTATTTTCGGCCAGTGTGTAAGAGAGAGCAGTATATTGTGCATCGCAGTTAAATCGAGCAAGAAAGAGCACGACAATACCATACATTTCATGTAGGACAGAGATGGCGATTGCTTGGGTTTCGGCGAAAGAAAAAACAATATAGAAAGAGTACGATAGAGTCGGGTAACACGTGCTAGACAAAGACGGAGTGCATGCGACTGAAGCGAGCAGGCGACCGCGTCGTTGTATTCAGTTGCTATTGAAACGTCGGCGGAAGCGCACGCAAATTCGATTTGCCATGATTTTATAATAATTTACTAAAATAATGCAAATATGTATATTTACCTTACATAATTATATAAAGGGACCTTTAAAAAGTCTTATCTGTATTGTATATATGTATGTTTTATCACATATTAAAAACTATGCCGATTTTTAATCAGGTAACGCAGTGTTACTCCACCGTCCCCAAAGTTTTTTTTTAGCACAGTCTTTTAAGAGTTAAATAAATGTTTTGTATAATAAATTATTTCAAAAAGAAATACGCGAATACAACGTTACACTTGAACAAAATAAAGAAACCTCAAAATGGCTTGTGATTTCTGAAAAGTAAACGAACAAACGGCGGCGTCATCACTTCATACATTTGCTTTAAATTTAAGTTGAAGAGAGGAATTCTTTGAAAGTCTCCGCCGCTCTCCGGAGTCATAAAAACAAGAAGAAATATTTCCGCGCAAGTCCGCTGCATAAATGGCAATTAAAATCGTAAATTTCTCCAGAAAACTTGGCGTCGTCGGAGCTTTTAATTTGAAATGGAATTTACGGCGACGCCTTTAATAATTCCGTCCCTGCCACCCCCGCCCCGCGCCGGGAGATGTCGCCCTGTAGCCTTATTTACAAGTTAGAATTTCGGGGCCTCGGGGCTCCCTGTAACTATAGAAACTAGAATAAACTATCATGACAGTGCCAAAACTTTTAATCGCAACCTAAAAAAATATCGGAATAAAAGTACATAATGGGTTATCCAAATTCTACCATTATTTTGAACTATCAAAAAGGCAGATTTTTTTTAAAAGTTGTGATATTTTCTTTTGTGCGCCAAGACGTGATTGCAAAATTCGCTTCGGATATTACGTTTGCATTTCCATCGACCTCGTTTTTGATATTTCAAGTACCTACGCGGATACAGAAAATAGTCTGCGATAGGTTATCACATCTGGCTGGCGCCCACTCGGGCCAGACGCTGTGTACAGAGGAATATTGAAAATCCTAAAAGGCACGAATATTTGTAACAAAATTTGAATTGCAATATCCGAGGCGGGGAGCGGCATTGCGACGAACCTTGCTGCACGCTTAGCTTCCGACACTGGCGAATGTAAAGCCGTAATAAAATTGATTGACAACGCAACCGCACGTCACAAAAAAATATCGAGGCATCTAAAAAATTAACAATCTTAAATGATTCAGCTTAAGGGGGGGGGGGGTAAGGTTTTTAACTTTTTTTTTTTTGCATTTTATTTTTAATTTTTTAAATGAATGTATAACATCGTAAGAATATTGTGTCAAAATTTCAAGTCAATCGGAGCAAAATTGACGAAATTATGAACATTTCAGCGATACTCCGACTGATTTTCTATACCTGCTCGGGCAACTAAGAGACGCGCTCACCTGAGGACTACCGGACGTGCTATTTGCATCGGAAGAGTTTTGCGTAGACAAGGACAAACAGATGCTGATGATGAAAGCTCTTTGCCGTGTGAACATGGCATCGACGATTATGTGTAAGTATAAAATAAGTGTTGAGTTTTATTTTGAATTTTACAATGTGCAAAACTTTAAATCGTTTTCCCCACATCTTACGTTTCCAAAGTCGGTGTCCATCATAACTTCAAAACTACTACACCGATCCTTTTGAAATTTTGAATACTATTTCTGTACATAATTTACGAGGTAACGCTGTAGAGTTTTTTCAAATTTGTTATTAATTTTTATTTTTTAATAACAAATTAGTCGATATTTTTCGCAAAAAATCGCGTTTTTCCCTTCAAACTGTTCCAAAATATTGAAAAATTAAAATTTCAAAAAACCCTCCCAGCGTTACCTGGGAAAATCTATTATCTAACGAATGAATTTTGATTTTTTGATTTCAGATGATTTAGCACCAAGTTATGATGGACACCGCAATTCTACTTTTTTCCGAGACACGTCCGAATAATTGCTGCCATTGCCGTATTTCTTAATATTTCGTCTTGAAAATTTTACACAATATTCTTCAAATATCATACTTTAATGAACTATTGGTTTTAATAAAGAGATTTTAACTGTGTCGTCACAAAAAATTCACAAAAACATGCCTTTTTTTGTACGCATTAACCTTACCCCCCCCCCTTATTACCAGGTGCGTACAGACCTTCCAATCAAAATTGGAAAAAAATTGCCACTTCACGTTTGCATAATTGAGGCTCTATTTCACCAGTAGTGGCTCGGATATTGTCTTTAATGATTGGACAATTTTCAGAGCTTTAGCACAGACCTAATCATACTAAAGAAAAAGGTCAGAGACGTTAAATCGCATGACCTGGGCAGCTAATTGATGTCTCCAAATCGAGAAATTCTGCGTCCAGTTAATCTCTGAAGCAACTCAAAGATCCAGGCTGCTGAAATTAGATATCATAGGGGAGTAAGAGTAACATTATTGGACCAAATAAGATATACCGACATGAGGACTCGGCAAGGAACCCCAAATTCTTAAACTTGAAACCTTAATTAAGGTGGCTTGGACTAACGAATGCCAGAAGAACGACTACCAAAGTGGATGTTCTTGGCAACTCCGGAGGGAAGACGGTTGCGACCAGTGAATCTAAGGTGAGAACTGTATGAAGACAGATTGGATCGTGTTTTGTTACTGAGAAAGAGATAAGTGCCTTGTCAAAACTACAAGATACGATGACTATGAAGTTTGAAATTATCACGAGATCCTAGAAATGAAAGGAACTTAACATAATCGAACGTTTGGAACAAATTAAAAACACCTAGAAGGAACTGGAACACATGGAAATGTACTAAAACGTTCGAGAGAGTTGATTTTTCCTACATATTGCGTAGCGGACAGTTTGTTTTGACAAGCGAGGCGAGACCACAGAAAACAGACAGCGAGCGGGCGATTCGGTGCGAAAATTGACAAGCAGCGATTTATGTATCAGAGTACCTACCTACCTGCGCGCGGAATGTTTCGAGTGCGCGAATCAGCGCAATAAGAAACGGCGTAAAAAATTCTTCCACAGAGGAGTTCGTGTGAATTACGTAACAGTTTTGCAGTTAAATTTGTGTCACTTTAATTAAATAAAGTGTTTCACAAAACTTTGTATAAAACTTAAATTACATAAAATGTTTCATAAAAACTTCCATTAAATAAAGGTATCAAACAAATACCGCCGCAAAATACTGACTATATTATGTTGCGTTGCTAGTTGATATTCGGAAGTGCATGGAGAGAAAATGTCAAATTCAAGAGCCACTGAAAATATACATAAATTTTCTTCTGAAATAATCTATTTTGGAGAGTTGGAATAGTTCAATATAATGAGCATGGCTCAAATCCTGGTAAAGGAACAATGTATTTTAAATTAATGTAAATGTTCCTTTTAGTTACTTTTCTAACATTTATTATATACCGCGGTCTGTGGTCTTGTTCAATGGGAATACATTAGTATTGGTATAATAATATGATTGGTGGACGTCCGCTCGAGTGTTATGCAAATTTGTGGGAAAGCCATATCCGGTGTTATTTTTTTTTCCCATACGTCATAAATACGAGGCTTTTTTCCTTTTGCGCATCGTCCGCGGCAGACGGACGAGGAAGTTAATAATTCATGTTGTCAAAAATAATAATAATTACTCGCAGAACAACGTTTTTTACGTTCAACGAAAAAATGCAAATGCAGAAAAACTGGATGTCGTTCATAATTCACACGACGGAACCTGGCAGTGATTTCGGGATTTGTGAAGACAAAATAATACAGTAAAATTATTTGTATGAAAGTAACACTTTTGTCAGCATTTTTCAAACCCCAGGTCTGCGGTTATGGAAATTTCGTTGCGCGGACAGACGTACTTGATTACCAGCACAATTTAAAAGGATTTAAGGCCGGAACTATATTTAGTAATCAATATAAACTCCCCCGTTAACCCGTCAAAAATGACGGCACTTTTACTTGCCGATCCCTGAAGTATAATTTATAGCCGACACCCATGAAATAGTAATATAACGACATTTATCAAAATATTTTAATATTTTTATTTTATTTCTTCTGCCGGCAGTTAATGGTACAAATGATTCGTGTCTTTGCTAAATCCTATATGTACTGCATTTTTGATAGGTCACGCACTTGCGGTGGTGGCCTATCGTTGCCGCTTTCGGCTGTTTTTTTTAAATTTCGTTTTTTTAGCCGTGAACTAAAACGAAATTACGGACGCTACACGAAGTTATAGACGGGTGGACAGACGGACAGACAACGAAATTATTATAATTGGGATGACCGCAAAATTTCTTCAAAAATAGATCATTTTAAATACATTTAAGTAGCACCAGTGATATTACAATCAGAAATCACTTTCAGTATTTCCACTTTTGGTTTTACACATTTTGACACCAATCTATTTACCCAAATAATTAATTGTCTATGTTCAGGAATATTTCACAGGCTTTATTAGTCTGCATAAATCCTAAAAACCTGAGTATCGGGATATGAATCCGGGACCTCTCGAAGCAGTGACTAAAATTATAAACTAAACTGTGCGACGACGTTATCATTATTAGTATGACATTATAAAAAAAAAAAAATTATAAAATTTTCCAAAAATTTCAATGAGTGCTAATCTGAATTAAATGATGTTAACATAATCGAAATACGAAAATAAAACGATGAACCACAAATTAATTAATGATTACTTAATAATTAATGACAGCCTGGTGAACTAAAATGTATTAATACGTATTTTTACGAAATGTAACTTTGTGGAAGGTAATTTTTAAATATAATTTAATAACATATAATATTTGCTTTTCGTATCAAAATCTATGAAAATAGAACAAGCATAATGGGATCAAACTCTTCGTCATTTATAGGTGAGTGTCTTATGGTTAGACTAAAAAAGCACGTCAAAGGATTTCCATTTATATTTTATTTTATTAATAATTCAACAGTTCGTTAACTATAGTGATAGATAATCCTGAAATGATAAACTGACTAAATTAAACTATTATATAACGTAATTTTTGATAAGTCAATTGGGGGAATAATATGCAACGAAATACGATTTTTGTGTGGTTAATAAATTAGATGTCAAAAAATAGAGGTTATTCTCCTCATAATAATAGAGGAGAATAACCAATGTGTTAAAACTATCGTTCATGTTTCAAAACAATCGATGTCGCCAAAGATGAGGCGGCTTATAGTAATTTTTATTATATGGCTTATTTTTTTTCTGTCTTAAGTCTGAGAAAACCTAGAAGATAGTTTATTAAATTACTGCGTCGTCCCTCATTATTACTTTATAGATAGACCATTACAAAGATAAATATATGTAAATGTGTAAAATCTACAACGAGCTTAACTTAGCGGTTGCAGTCCCGGACCGCTTTTGTGATCCTGGACTTTAGGGTTCGTGTATTTTTAATTCCGGGAGCCACTGGATTTAAGGGGTTGGATGAAACAGTATTCGAGTGTGCCTTTGTTGAGATGTGGAGACGTTTCCATATATTCCGGAAGTTTACCTGTGTAACGAGTTCCCTTGGGGAACGACTTTGCCTTTGAAGTATTATAGTCGAACCCGTAGTAGTTAACGCGTGATTACTGAGCGATTTCAGATTCCAAAGTTTTAATAAGATAATCTATAAATATAACATAAATGACATGTTTAAAAATGGGGGCCTAGTAACCACAGTAAACTTTTATATGATGATGCGTCACTATAATTCCGGTTAACTTAATCTTGTACCAAAACTAAAATCAATAATTGGTCACTTGTAGAAAGCAACTTGCTGATTGCTGTTGCAAGGCCCTGCTGTATTGTGAAAACGGTTATATTTTAAAATAATAATTAAAACAATAGGATGTTTATTTTACGGCACAAAAAAAGATTCGTATTAAGAAGATTACATATTTCATTATAAAAATAGCAATGCAATTTGACTTGAGGATGAAGGGAATATCGATATTTTATTTTTTTATTTATTTTTTATTTTTTTTATTAATTACACGGCTTAATAGCCTTTTACAACAGGTTTATACATAATTAAAATACAACAAACGATTAAATGTAAAAGAAAAATAAAGGGTATAAATGTAAAAAAGTATGTATACATAGTTTAAACATAATGAGGTTAGACATATATGTAAAAAAAGTATATATGCAAAAAAGTGTAAAGTAGTGATCTCAGAAATTTTTACTCACCGATAATATAGCAATATTAAATTTGAATAGCCAGGTATATATAAAAAATTTAAGACATTATATAAAAATTTAATATTTTGAAAAGAAATGATCATATAATGATTTTTTAAATTTTGAGAGAGATAGATTTAAAATGTCGACATATGTAGGTAGTTCATTGCCAAGTTTGTGCATCCGAGGTATGCTAGAATTTGAACGATAGTTTGTGTCAAAATTGTCACAATAAAACAGCATGTTTTGGCGGGTCCAACGGTTAGGTACTGTAAAATTAATACTATTCAGGAGTTCGCAACAGTCGAAATTTGAGTGTAATATTTTAAAAAGGAATATTAAATCTGTTAATTTTCTTCGATCTTCCAAGGTTAGGAGATTAAGATTAAGATATTGCAGACGAACCAACGAACGTCTTTATTTTTTAATGTTGTTAATTAAGACACGTGTTGAACAAATAAAAAAAGAATTCGTACATAACACCTAAAACCTGGGGATCCATAAAATCAAACCAATCAATGATATAATAAACTGTAGATACGTTACAAGCGTGAAATCTTGGCAACTCAAAAGTAAGGTAATTATTTTATTATTGCCTTACTTGCATTCGTTATCGAACGGACCGAACTAAACTACGCCGAAAAAAAAGTCCCGGGGGAAAAGGAACAGAGTATCGTACACTATTGTAAGAAAGAGTATGTTATTTTAGTCACCGTGACTTCAAATTACCTGATCTTTACGTGATTACTTGATTATGTGATTTGTTGTCCTTTCAATGCAATATTTGCTACATATGAAAGCCGGCTAGTATGGGAATAACGTGTCTATATTATAATACGTCAATGAAACCAATATTAATGTCTCTCCAAGTAGAACGTGAAATTTGTGTTAATACCTTTTTACATTGAATTATTCCTTTAAATAAGCTCTTTTTTAAAACCCGTATTAGGTAGCAATATACAGGGTCAAATAAGGCAATTGTGTTGTAAGACTATATATTACGGGACAGTCCATTACTCCCCGACTGTGGTGCGAGGAATACGACAACGATTTCGTATCGGAAATTTAAGCCGAGTCGGAACGATCATTATTCAAGGAACGGATGTCCGTTCATTTTAATGGATCCCGCACGGCGACTGTCGTTATAGCCATTCCTAATCGGTGAATGTGTTTCACGTGTCCTAGCCCCTAATCATGGTGACCCACCGGGCCCGGGATACTTGTCCGGTGATTGTAAGGCGAGAGTGCACAGTGTGCATAAATTAGCGCTAAAGGGAATATTAAAGCGTACGTAGGCAATCATTTATTACCCTGAATGTCCTAATCGGTATAGTGCGGGATATATTTGGTTTTATAGAGAAAATTTAATGCTTAAAGTTGTATTAATTTTGGATTTACATATTGCAACGATATATGGTAAGCAGAAGAAATTGCACACAGCCCACTATGGAGTGCTCTAGAACAGCCTACAACACTCTAGGATTATCTAAAACATTCGGAAGACGCCTGGTAATGTAATGGTAACCTTCTACTAAACTTTAGAAACGAAAATAATCTTAACAGAGTGTTAATAATCTTCTCGAGAGTTCGAAAGACCAGCGCATCGCGTATATAAAGCAGCACCACGCTGCGCAATGGCGTTTGTTTTCACATTTCTCTCGGTGCAATATAAGTTGCGGGACGACAGCCGGTGTGGCCAGTCGTCGAATTCGGAGCGATAGATATTAAGCGAAATATTCGAGCGAGTTCTTACTGACAAGTGAGCGATTTAATAAATGCAACTACGAGAATTGGATGGAATGTTCTAGCAAATGATAAATAAAATTTCAAACGATAATAAAGTGTTCATAGACGAGTGATAAATTGCGAAATAGTGTGATTTTAAGAATAGCGTACTAATTTATTCTGTGTTAACTGAATTTGTCCATTTAATAATAATTAATAATTAATTAATAAATCGCTAATTTCCAGTGTTTTCATTTGTCTCCCAAAGCTACGGCCCATCACAATATTTTTAATATGCACGTTTACAATTAAATGTAACGCGAGATAAATGTGGTGACTAGCGTGTTAAAAAATGTGGGTAAGGCTTGCACGTACGAGATTATCACGTGATACGTTCAAAGAGTTTTCGCATACTGAATAGGTAATTATTTTTATAAAAAGTTGTGTTTTGTGGGTTTTTATGAAAAAACTTCAAAATTAAACATACGATATGTCTCGTAGCTAGCAGCAAAATTTTTATGTAAGATTTTTGTCATTTTATTTATCAGGCTTGTATTAAAGCGAATAAATTTTTAATATTCCATATAATTTACTACAATTACAGTCCAACGCTTTAGAGAAAATAAGTCAGATATATAGAAAAAAATAATGCAAACTTTGATGCCGCTTACCTGCGTAACAAGACATTGCATCCGAAGTGTAAAGAATATTATGTATTCAAAATTAAATGAGGAAACCCTTAAACCAATACTCTTAATCTTAAGCTCATTAAAACTTCATATTAGTTTTACTAACGACACGATTATCTAAAAAACTGTTTTTGTTCTTAACCGGTGTATCATTTTTCATCCCTTCATATTTAAACGATTTATTATCAGTAACATAGTTTTATTTTAACCTTATTATACTAACAGTAAATTATGCTGTGATATTAGATCACACCTAATTCCAGAAGATCTGAGAGAAGACTGGCCGTATTCTGAACTAAGCAATATTTATTTATTTATTTAAAGCCCATATATTTTTTACAAAATGTACAATGAAAAATTATCAAAGATAGATAGTTATAAATATTACAGTACATTAAGATGATAAAGTACACATAATAGATTTGAGTAAATTAAAAACAGAAGTTTAAACAGGAAGAAGAAAAAGAAAAATTTATTTATACATTACCATTTAGTTGAGACGTAAGGAATTCTTTAAATTTAGTCCTTTACACAGTTATACTATCAGCAAAAATGTCAACCACCTCCGCATGTTCATTCCCTAATGAGTCTTGCTATTTTTGCATCTTGACAGTTATTGTATAACATTTTAATGCCGCCAATTTTGACGTTTTAAGTTTGACAGGTTTGAAATTAATGAATTCAATCAATTAGAAAGCTCATTATTCGTAACTGTGAATAATTTAACATTTGTGTACGTTTTAGAGCTTTCTGATTGATTGAATTTATAAATTTCAAACCTGTCAAATTTGAAACGTCAAAATTGGCGCCATTACAATGTTATACATAACTGTCAAGATGCAGAAATAGCAATATTGCTTGGTTCGGAATACGGCCGTATGTTATATATAATTATACTTGTAAGTCTGCAAATCCTGTGCGCTGTCCAGGTAATAAAAAGGACGCAAATACCAGTGCCAGCGAAGTCAGAAAATACCGTTTGCCGCCAGCTGAAGAAGGTGACGCGACAAACTGCTTTTTTGAGGAAGTCTTGTGATGAAGCGACGAGCGGCTCGACTATCTCGGGGGCGATAAGTATGTTCAAGCAGGGCTTTCTTAACTTTAAGGCCGGCGCCAGACGGCGCTTATCTTCCGCCGCGTCTTTTCCGTTGCGTCAAATCGGCAAAGTAAATTGATCGACCGATCATCCGCGCAGTGTGTTTGATAAGCGCATATTGTATGGAAAGAAATGTAGCGGCGTTCCGCGACCGAAGAGACGCGACGGAAAATCCGCGTAGCGTGGCGCCGGCTTTAGTCATTTTATATAATGAGCGTCGAGGAATAATTCAACACATAAGATCGGGCAGTAGTGTTTGAGTAGTGTTTGACGATGTGAAATTAAGAGTTGTGGAGCTCTGATCGAAACTAATTATTTACAAGTCGAAGGTCTGACTTCATTTAAATCAGTTATAAATAATTTTTAACAAGCAGCATACGAAGCTATCAACACCTCTAATAATTTTATTTACAGGCAATAACAAAATGCTTATAAATAATAGCAATCTATCGTGCGGGGCATGGTTTGGATTTTTGGTTGGATGGATGGATGGTTGGAATTTTGAAAGACAATGAAACACCGCGTTTAAAGTGAAAAATTAAGTGATAGGAGAATAGACGAGGATCTGTCCATGCTACATAGCTTAGTTAACGTAATTACGAATACATCAGAAATCAGTAGCCTCAACTTCTACGCGTCAAACTCTCATCTCCGGAACCTTAACACATTTCAGTCAGATCGCCATAGTAACAAATCGGTCAAAACAACACCATCATTAGGGTTTCCAGGTTATATAATGTAGCTGTATCGTCGGCCGTGGATAGCGTTGATGAGTTTAGAGCTTCTAAAAAACTTACCGCACTTTCCAAAAATTGTCCGCTCCTATATACACACCTTCCATTAGCTGCTTCTAGTTTACTCCGAAACTTCCGGCTTCCGCATGTTGATTGCAACTTGTTTTTGTATGTACTTGCCGTATGAAATTATTTTATTTTATGATTGAATATTTTTTCGTCGCTGGCAACACTTTTTAATACTATTAGCCTGATGTGAATGCTTTTAAAAAATTATTTGCATTTTTTAAATGTGCATTTATTATTTTAATTTTTCACACGAAGCAAACACATTGTGGTGAGACATAATATCTTTAAATAAAATAACTTTTTGTTTAACACCACTTTATTGAGTTAAAACCAACTAGTTTCGACTCACAACTGAGTCTTCATCAGGGTTCAGATATTAACTAAATAAAAAAATAAAAAAACAGTTTTTATTTAGTTAATATCCGAACCCTGATGAAGACTCAGTTGTGAGTCGAAACTAGTTGGTTTTAACTCAATAAAGTGGTGTTAAACAAAAAGTTATTTTATTTAAAGATATTTTTTTAATTATAAATGTGTTCTGCAAGACTCTCAATAGGAGAGTGGACATAACCATTTATTTTGCATTTATTTAATTTATGTATTATCAACGTTTTTGTTGAATATCTCTATAATTAAAAAAATATATATATTAGAATATTGTTATAAATACTGTAGCATTTTTCAGATTTAATCACTCAGTTTACTGATTTTCTCAGTGGGTTTGTCAGAAAAAATATGTTTTGGTGAAATCGTTCCGATAGCGAATCCTAGAGAACATATTATTATACTATTAGTTGAAATTCTGATACAACAATGTACACACACAATGTAGTACCGAACAAAACAAATGTATGCTATAATAAAAAAAAGGTCGGAAAAGAGAGTTGTAATAATAAAAATAACAAAAAAGTAGTAATAATATTATTAAATTGTGATATTTTCTTATCTAATCAGTTTTTGAATACAATACGATTTCAAAAGGAAATTGGCCGATTGTGAGCATATCAAAGCGATTATTACTGGGAGAAGAAATGGCCAAAAAGGAAAACTTTATACGGCGGATAATTTATCAGATACGAAACATAGTAGTGGATGAAGTGGTACAATGCAAAAGAAAATAGAGATATAATATTATGATCTGCTAGATAAGGTGACATTGAGAACGAAACCGGTACTGTGAATGGAATGAATACGACATTAATATTAGTTAATTAAATCAAGACATAATCGGATTATAATAATTTTATTAAAAATGTAGTTATATGTTATGTAGTTAATGTAAGTGTAGTGTAGCTTACACTACAAAATTAAATATATTTATGTATGACAGTTGTCGGAATATTCAACAACATTAAAATACATTTAATATAGATTTATGTGCATTTCTAAAATTTTATTTAACCCAGTGTTTGTCAAATAATATTTATGCGTGTAAAGTGTACTCGAAGTGAGTTCTCACGAAAACGGCGCTATACAGGTCTCGTGGTTAGTAGCAAAAACTTCAGGGGAGTCTTCTTTATTCAATTTGGAATGTAAAATATTCTTTACACTTTGGGAAATATCGTCAGTTGCGGAGATAAGCGACATCGAAGAATGACTTTTTTTCTCAATATTTTTAGATTACCTATGTGTAAAACATTAGAACATCACGAAAGTTATTTACATCGAATATTAAAGATTCGTTTGCTTTGATACAAATCAAATAGAATGATAAAAACCTATCACAAATTTGAAAATACATTTTTTGCAAGATTTTTGTCATTTTATTTCACTCGTATAAAAGCCAACGAATTTTTAATATTCCACATAATTTTGTGCAGTGATGGTCCAGCGTTTTACAGCAAAATAAGTCAGAAATAAAAAAATGCTCACTTTGACGCCGCTTATCTACGTAACTGTCGACAATTTACACAATGTGTACGCAATAATATGTTCTATTCAAAATTGAGAGAAGAAGTCTCCTCCGAAGTTTCAGTTACTTACTAGCTACGAAACACCCTGGATCAATGAGATTCACGAGGATGCATTCGACCAAAAAAGTTTTGCACGTTGGTCGTGTAATCGCTTCACAATCCAGGTCTCAGATAGCAGGAGGGTGGGCTGGGCTCGGCGGGCGACCAGCGAGCCTGGACGCAAGGGACTGGCATCTATAATCCGCTGGTACTCATCGGGCACGGAACGTTGCCGATCCGCGCGCCGGTGGGCTGCAGGAATTCGGACTGAAGCATCCTCGGTATGAAGAAGATACGCAAGGCTCGTAGCGCTGCGGTGGCCATGCCCCTAGTACCATGACAGAATTTTAGATATTAAATATCAACAAAATACCACAAACTTTCTATTGATAACCATTTACATGTGTACCTATAATTAAATTACAATAGTTCACACAATACATATAAATTTGATTATATAAATAGTATTTAGCAGTGGCGTACAAGCAAAAAGCTAAAGTTTACTTAAGATAGTGGGAAACAAATATTAATAAAATAAAATAACATTGCCCACATGTTTCTGCTTTTGTAATTTAATTTGACTCCTCCCATAAGCTCGAGCTTTGGCTGATATTATGTGTAGTATAATCCCTAAAAAACGTTATAACATTTATTAATTTATTATAAAAAAAATTATTATGTATCTACTGTATAAATAAATATAATAACATAATAAAACAAAAAATATTATTTTCTCATGAAAAAGATCATTTCGACTGCTTTTGTATACAACTACATATCAATGCTTCTATTCTACTTATTTGCGGACATCAAATTTATTTCTTGAATCTGTAAGAGTCTTACTGGAATGAATATTTTCCTACTAGTCGTTTTATTTTCGCGCACTCTTTACGTCTGCGAGTTTTATGCGGTTGAAAAGATTTTTTTTCGTAATACAGCGTGTTCTTTCGAAAGGTCTAATTTTTGGATAGAACTGCGCGCACGTCACTTTCTAAAGCGACACGGTTAATAATTCAATATTTATTGACATACTAAATGTTTTGTGTGTACTCCAACTGTCAATTTGCTTTGATAATCATTTGCTAATAAATTGGCGTTGTTTAACTAACAAACCGAGATCATTAGTTTTATTTGAATTATTAAGTTCATAAACTGTGTATTTTTCGTGTTACGACTATAGTTCTGAAAGAAGCAGTTAATCCCATCAAAAAGGTTTAAATAACAACCGAGAGGAACTGCGCCTCTCGAAAAGTAGTACAATGTTTGATCTATTCAACAAATATATATATACAATCATATTGCACCACAAAGGAACTACTTACTTACTTTCATACCATCACGTCATTTCTCCGCGGGGATAGGCAGAGAGGATAGAGCGCCACACTCTTCCGTCCTGTCACATAAGTCTCGCCTTATCCACATTCATAGATATTTGCAAACAAGCTCGACGATCCTAACAGGACCATCCTCCAGTATCTGTTCACTATGGACAAGCCTTCCGTGGTCGTCCTCTCTTTCTGATGCCGTCAAAACTTACGTCATATACTTTTCTTACCATTCTTTCTTCGATTTATCGCTCAACATGCCCAACCCAAGCCATCTGAGCGTCCCTTTTTCATTGTATAGGATATACGAAGATCAGATTTACATTATTTCCTAACATCTTCAGTCTTTACTCTTTCATAAATGGATTTGCTACACACACGTCTAAGTGAATTCATCACCGCATTCAGTCTACTCTCGTTCCTCTTCTACCAGCTCCACAAAGGAACTGGCATGTCAATTATTGATATAGCCAATATATACTGCATATTATCACTTTTTGTATTAACATATTTGTTACGAACAGAATCATGTTTTTGTTATATTTTTTATAATTTTTGTATTTTGTATGAAAATGCCAACTTCGGCATGGTACCGATGTCGCCAGAGGGTATTGTATTTATATTAAAATAAATATGGAGGGGGTAAAATTGTGCCCCACCACCGGCCTGGCTGAGTGGGAACAGTGTAAATACCTACTGAAGCCAGGCTACACGGTATTCTTTAAAGAAATAAATGTGGAGGTAGAAAAATCAGGCCTCATTCCTGTTTCTACCTCCGGACCATCAATACTCTTTTAT
Source organism: Agrypnia vestita (assembly GCA_016648135.1). Classification (NCBI taxonomy): domain Eukaryota; kingdom Metazoa; phylum Arthropoda; class Insecta; order Trichoptera; family Phryganeidae; genus Agrypnia; species Agrypnia vestita. The sequence continues at coordinate 51,040 of JADDOH010001637.1, read as the reverse complement.
TTGACGACCCCCCAGAAGTAATCAGCGATCCACCTATAAACAGTCTTTGTTTTATATTGAACAATATTGTTAAAATAATGAAACCATAAATCTCAGAATTTGTGGTTTAGAAGTTGGTCCACCTCAGCCTCTATTTCAGCTGCAGGAAGGGTGCAACCACCGAACCGATCGACCATTGCCAGAAGACTAAGTTTAGTTCGTGAACGGGCATTTGAGGTGGCAAGCCCAAAGGCGTGGAACTCTCTACCTTCTCAATACGGAAGAGTGTTCAAGAACATTGTAAAATACGGAAAACGCATATTTTTGAAAAATCATTTTCTTAATTTCAAATAGTAGCGAAATTTTTACGATAATGTCACTATACAAACGATCCGTTATTACTATTTTACTAGCCGTCAACCCATAAAAAATCACGGGACATAATCAACTATCCTTATTTATAATTAATAATTATCCTGATATGTTTGTCTGTAATTCGCTTCAATTACAAGAAAAATAATGATGACTACCCATAAATGAGGTCCGGTGTAGCAATCAGCGCTCGGCTCGTGTTACACGCAAGGGTCGTTATTAATTATTATTATCTTTCGTGATTTTTCACAAAACGAACGTAATGAAGCCGTATTTTGGTGCGGTATTTAATAAAATTCGTGGTTTTATACAAAGTGATGTAATGAAGGGTGTAAAAGTCATTTCAGTTATAGAATTGATTAAATTCACAAACAAATATGAAAAGAAATGGACGAACGGCTTGACAGATCTGAAAATTAATCGCCTGAAACGTTTGCGTTGTGCTGAAGAGTCATTCGATGTTTAATACCATAATTCAAACACTCGGAACAAGGTGGCCGGACTCGTATTTTTATAAAATATATATATTATAAAAAATTAGGTTACCCTTGTCACCAACACAGCCAATTTGTTGGATATATTGTATCACTTGGCTTGCGTCGGCTCGGTGGACATGACAGCCCCTAGACGCAATCTGTCCAATATACAGAGGCAACAAATTTCGGCGCTTTTAGATTAAAGGACAGTGGGTATCTATAACCGTTCGAGGAAGGGACAGGGGATGATTTGTTGCTTTCTCCACAGTGACATTGATTTGCTGATCAGTTATCTAGCTGTTCGTTGAAGGGGGGAGAGCGTTAGATGAGGGGTGCGACCTTGGGAGGTCATTAAGGTCACTTTAGCCGTATTGCAATTTTCATTGTCTGGGAAAAATATCAGACAAAGGAAAATATGTCAAGAAAATGATTTTAATCATGAAAATAAAACGTTCTTTGTCCGTTTTTTAACAGTAATGTTAGGATAGTATTTATAATCACGTTAATTTTGTTAAATAATATTAATTGAAAATATGTAATGTGTACACGTACTCGATCAATTGATTGGGCAAATTGACTATTTGAGATCGTCAAAACTCAGTTTTAGAAACACGTGCCATAATAGATTATCAATTAACAGATTAGAATCATCCTAACATAACAATTAAATTTAATTGGTACAAGATCAAAGCAAGGAAACTATTAATATATATGTGTATATTTATACGTGTTTGATTGATCTAGCGGTAAGACTTGGTAAGTAATTTCTATTCACAAATATAAAAATTAGTTAGTTAGAAAAACCTGAGAATATTATGAAGGGTAGCTTGTAGTGATGGTTTAACCGTTATTTTAGCCGGTTATTTTCGGTACAGTTATTTAAGATTTGTATCTAATTGTACCGATGATTGATAACTAAGATATAATTGTTGCCTAGTATCGATAGTTACCCGACGAATTATGAAAAATCAGTTGCCAATTATCGAAGCAATCAAACACAATTCTCAAATAACGGTTAGCGTGTCACCGGTTAAAATACCATCACTAGTAGCTTGTAAGTCACTTGCCCAGTGATCCAGTGGTCGCGGGTTCGAGCCTCATTGCAGACCAGCAAGATAGTCATATTTTTCATAGCACAGGCGTCTAGCTTAGTTTGAAAATAGTAAGAATATTACATGTCGATATAACTGTTTAAAAAATGTGACAAATTAAAAAAATAAAAACCTGTTATTATTGTGGTAACTAATAAATGTTTCTTGATAAAAATACATGAGTAGGTCAACGATGTCCAAAAATCTGATTGTGACAAGTCAACCACTGTTTTTTGGTACAAATTAAGTTGGTACTGCAAACGAGTGATAGTCAAAACAGTTATTTTAGCTGTAGTTTGTTTGTTTTAGATTTGATGTACTTTTGTATCTAATTGTATCCATGATTCTTTTACTTACTTTTCGCAATTCGATAGGCAACCATCGGTACACTAGACTAACAGTTAAATGTCGGTCACCAATTATCGATACCATTATAACAAATCTTAAATAACGATTAATGTGTAAACGGCTAGAATAACGGTTTTTACCACCACTATTGTGATCATAGAACGTGGAAGATTTGAACCATAGCGCTGCGTACGCATACTGATGAGAATTAGTATGTAATTTAACCACATAGTATTAGACAAACATCGATCGGGATCGGCTAATAAATTTGTTCGATTAAATTTAGCTTCAGGGATTAATTACATGTAGGACATAATATTACATAGGCAAATCATTCTAATTGGTTTGTGTGCCGATATATTGGGCCGGTCGAGTTTGTATCGTGATCTATGAGTAATAATTTTTGTTTAATATTTTCAAGCTGCAGTTATTATTAACTGTTTAATTTAAAATAAATTTAAATCTAACCACTGCTACTGTCACTGGTCAATTAAATTTGGTTGGAATTTGTGAAATGGCTTTGAGCACAACGCTGATCAGCAAAACAGAAGAAGTAATGTATTCTTTTTAAATGCTTTGAATGGAAAATAAACAACAAAAGGTTTCCACGCTATCAGTTTAAATGAGAGTTCTATTCGTATTTTACTCACAGCTCAGTTTAAATCTGTTTTCGTTTATTTCTGGTTTGTGGCGACTTGAAAAATATATTATAATTTACGCTAAAATATTAAAATGAACTGAAAAAATAAACTTGTAGGTATATAATATATGGCTCAATATAATATTTATTTGAAAATCATACGATGAGAGAGAATCATTATGCTATTAGGAATTTCTTTAATTGAGACTACCTATAGAAAGTGAATTTTACAAAATAGCATTTCAAATAATTTATGGAATTGGCATTAAATTGTAGAGACTAATAAAATGAATGGAAAATATAAACTATGTTATTTCAGGCGAAGATTGTAACAGTAAATACATCGGTCAAACTTTTAGAAATATCAAAATTAGACTAAAAGAACATCGTTGTTGTCTAACTAAAATAGTAATAACTTATCTGAATTCGCGAACCACATCATGGAAAATACTCATTATTTTCATTCATGTACCATCAAACTTTTCCATCCGCGCCTACAGGTAATACAATGGATAATTTTGAATGTTTAAAAATTAAAAGAAATTTTAATTCGCTTAAAAATATAACTTTCACTTACTCTTCTCCTTTCCTCTCAATATTCCCGTTACAATCACCATTACACCAGCAACTAAGGCTCATTTTGTCAGTACCTAATCAATTAATTATTTGTATTTTCACCCGATCCATATAATTTTTTACAATATTGAATGCAGTCGGTTTACTACTTAACATGTCGCTGAGAGGTACTGATAGTCTTGAAACTCGACTAGCAAAATATAAAATTATAAATATAATTAAACGAATTAACTTTCTTTATCACCACATAATTTTTGGTAAAACCAACCGGTTTCGGAAACAACGTCCTTTCGTCAGGGTATACTTAATACTAAATAAACTTTACAAAATTATGAACAATTATACCGCAGTGTCAAGTGTCCTAATGGGGGTAAATAGTGGGGGGTGCGAAAGAAACAGATGATAGGGTGAAAGGGAACATATTCAACACCTTATCAAAAGTTTTGATAAAAATACAGGAGTCAATATTCTTCACATTGATAGTAAAAATAGACGTCTAAATAATTTAGAAGCCCTAGAAATTAAGAAAGCCATAAATAATAATGAATCTATTATAAATAACCAAAAAATCTAACTTACAGTCCTATTTTGAATATGTTCCCTTTCACCCGATCACCAATTTCTTTCGCACCCCCCACTATTTATCCCCACATTTGGACACTTGACACTGAGGTATGATTGTTCATAATTTTGTAAAGTTTAATTAGTAGTAAGTATACCCTGACGAAGGAACGTTGTTTCCGAAACCGGTTAGTTTTACCAAAAATTAAGTGATGATAAACAAAGTTAATTCGTTTAATTATATTCATAATGAATAACCGCAAAATACAATAGTATATAAAATTATAATTAAACTCAAGCAAATATAACATAGTCTACGTTTTCCCCCGGATCTAATGATCAGCATTTCAGATGTTTGAAACTGATTATTTTAGTAGCGAATAATTACATCGCGCGGTACATCAATATTAGAGTATTTGTATTACGGTATATTAATCTCGTGTTTACAGCACATCCGAGTGGGTGTTCGCCGCCGTCACGGCGTAATTCTCCGACGTGTTTGTTAATACTCCGTGTATGCTAATGTCCCCGGCAGTCAAGTTGTGTGTTGTGAAGGATCCAGCGGAGAATTTGGGCGGAAACGGTTGATTTAGTTAGCCGCTAATGTATTCAGAGACATCGCAGAAATGCGCGCGACGGCCGACTCGGCCCAGGCCGGGTTAATAATCACGGCTGTACGAACGTCCTCCGCGAGAGAGAAGGGATCCACGTTGAAGAAAACTCCTACAGGCAAGAGAAAAATACTGATTTGTATCAAAACAAATATTTTTAGACACCACAGACGACACAAAGACACAGACGACACACATTTTAAGGTTCACGGTCCGGTTCTACGGGTGGTTCCAATTAGGGAATGCAATCCTGATCCCGCGAGATCTCGAGACGTTTTACGAGATCAATCCTGAACCGAAAAATCGGACGAGATTTTTTATTTTATTTTTTTATTTATTTAATATTAAAACTACATTTAAATCATAATACATTTGTCCATTACAATCTACTTAGATACGTTTTATTTTATTGCTTTGCCTCTCCAAAAATGAGACTTGCTCATGTGCTTGGTGAGGGGCTTACACTTTATTAGTTTATTTTGGATTTGGCTTATTTGTTCCTTAGCTATATGTCTTGTTATGCATTGTCAAATTGTATCGATCTAAAGTGTTGGTTTATTTTTTTCTTTAATTGTTGTAAGTCATCGATTTTCTTAATATCTGTAGGTAGGTTATTGAAGTTTTTTATGCCCAAGTATATGTAGTTTTGTTGACACAGTTTGGTATTATATTTTGGGATTTTAAAATTATTTTTGAATCTTAATGATGTGTTTTTTTCAAATTTAGCAGTTATGTTTTCTTTAATTAGTTGTATAATTGACGTTTTTTTGTAAACATTCTCTAATTTTGGAACTTGGAATTTAGAGAAAAGTAATTGTGTAGAGAAGGTTTTTCTTTTTTTTAATATTACTTTTATAATTGATCTTTGGATTACTTTCACTGTGTTTATGATGTTATTATACGCCCCTCCCCATCCAATGTTTAATTGTGTATGTCTACAGAGTTCTTAATAAGTACTTAAAACTTATGTTCTTGTCACATTCAAATAATGAAAATAGCTTTGAATAATATTTGCTGTATTTTCTCAACCTAATATAGTAATAAAAACTACTACTAACTCTACTACATTGACTGATTGATGCTTGGAAAAATGCCTATAAAAGCTTTAATGCAATGATTCATAATGAACATTTTATTAAAATTGCCGATATAAAAATGTAAGGCATTGTTGTTAATTGCCATTCAGCTCTGTAAACAAAAAAAAAACACAAAAGTATTCGGGATCTCGATCCCTAGGGATCCCGCGGGATTGGAATTTCTAATCTCGAGGGATCTCGAAAGGGCAATTCCGAATCGGGATTGCATTCCCTAGTTCCAATAATTTGAGTGGTTTAAAAATATACTACTAGCTTTTAAGAATTATGAAAAGGTCAAGTATACTTTTAAAAAGTATAATTAAAAATAAATAGATCTTTATTAAAAATACGTGTTTACTTGAAGAGGCTCGTTCGGTTTGGAACAAAATTAAATAAACAATGTTTATTGTATAAGGGATTTAATAGGAGATTAATTATGCAAGAATAAATGCAATCACGGCATTATAAACGTGTTTTAAATATACCCTAGGAGAGGAGGGACATACTTCCGTTGTGTCTTAATCCCCTAGCCGAAAGAAGGGGTTTAGTTCAACACTCGCCATTAAGACAAAGATTAGTCACGAAAGTTAACTAGCGCTGGTCGTTATTTAAGATTTGTACCTGATTGCATCGGTAAACGAGATATAACTGTTGTCTAATGCCAACGGATGCCTGTCGAATTGCGAAAAATTTATTACGGGTTACCAACACAATCAGAATCCTCAAATAACGGTCACAACTAGTTATAACCTGGAAATGGAATAATCCAGGGATGGATTGACGACCTTAAACTGGCCCGTAAATTTTTCGAGTGAGTTTTACTTACGTCGGAAAAAACTATCATAGGCCGGTGGTTCCAATTTTTTTTTCTATTTTAAAAATTGTGTTTTTTTTTTATCTTTCATCGAACTGAATTAAATTAGAAATTTTCGTTTTTTTATATTTCGTCGAACTGAATAAGAAAGTTCAAAAGAAATCTCAGGAAATAAAATCGACCAAGGTATGTATTAAAATAAAGTTTCCGTTGCGCTAAAACTCATTTCGGGGGGTGAGATTTTCCACCCAGAGAGTGGCAAGTGTTTGGCTGCCCCAGAGTGTTTGGCCACTTTCGCTCAAGTTGTCTGCGATTCCGACTTCTGGAGATACACTTGTAGAGACGCCGTAGAGCCATATTACGTGTTTCTTTGTTCATTATTATTATTCACATAATTGTCGGAAAACCGAATTAAGGCGGATTCATGAATTAGAAGGATATAATTCCAAACATTTTTAATACTCCGTTTATATTTAATTATATCAGATTTTAATTTACGGGTCATTTTTGCGCAGTTTTGATATTCTCAATTAAAACGGTACTTTACCGGAAAAAACATTTATGAAGCAATTAACCCAACGAAACTAAAAATTTTACTAAATGAACCATAGGAAATAATTTCACCTGCATACTCATTTCTTTCTTTCTGCCTCAATCCATCTCGTTTCTAACCTCCACACCCATTCTACACCCACTTCCAATCCCACTATTATTTATTATCTTTCACTTTCACCTCAAATTTTCTTACTTACATTAAAACGGTGTTTAAAACATTTGTAAATCACTGTTGTCGGTTTATATCTCATACAATATGATCATTGAATTGGTTGAAAAACATTAACTATGTCAGCCTTACATGAATAGAATTATAATTTTATAAATAACTAGCTGTGCCCGCAGCTTCGTTTGAGACTATAAGATCATCAATGAAAAATCAGTATAATCTAAACTACTCGTCCAAAAAATGTTGTGTAAAAGGCAATTTTTATCAACATAAAATTTTCCTGACGATAATCAAATTTATTTGGATAAGAATTTAATATTACCTACTTAAATTAACCCCGACAGATTAAAATTAAATATATATTTTATCAATTTAGGAATTAACCTTTATATATAGATATGTGTCGTCGTATTTTTATAGGCCTTTTTTAGTTCTACAACTTCTCTGTAAAGAGCATTAATTTATCTCTTACTGTTAAGGCAAACGCATTCGCTCGACTGTTTTTTCGTTGACTTTAGTTTTAAAAAAAGTCACCACGAAAAGCCATTTTATTTTAACTGCATAATATATAGCCATTAACCACCCTGAAAGTCCATTCTAAATATTGTTGTAAGAATTTTTTAAATAGGATGAGTATTTTTGGGATTACCTCCTACATCCAAACTTACAAACTCACAACTTTATTTCTTTATATATTAATATAGATCGAATGAGGTGGCGTTTGCTTTGTGAAAATATATTTCAACAATGATGAATAAAAACACGATTTTAAAAACAAGTGAAAAAAAAACCTATTTTTAATTCAAAGTTATAATTTTATATTTTACTACTCAAGTTTCTTTAGTAACTTGAGTTGCAAATCATAAAAATATAATTAACCTCATGAAAAGATACCTTAGTTTATGTGTTTCGCCCAACTTAATGATCATCGCTGACGAATCTCTGCAAATCCATAAATTATATTCATACAATATGACAGAATGTTAGTTAACTTAGTAAAAACCACTGCCAGATTTAAGGTCTACCGGTTTCGAGACGTACCCGTCTCTTCGTCAGGACTAACACTACACTACTATATTAACAACACTATACACCCCAACCATAGTATTGTTAAACTTTCACCAATATTGATCACATGCGTGTTAATCTTGTCAGAGACAAACGTGCACTGATTAGCCTACTGAACATTCAGGAATCTACCGGGAGAGAGTAAGAGGGGTAAAATCTGTTAGTGGTTTTTACTAAGTTTTAACTAACATTCTGTTATAATGTCTAAACACAAAGTAATGTTTGAAATATTAATAATATCATACAATATGTTTGATTATACTTTTTGAGCTGTTAAGATCTCTTATTTACAAGATAAATGCCACACTAGATCAGTATAGATTACACGGGTGGCCACGTACTTACCTAAATATTAAAAACTAGAGCATGTAACATCTAAAAGTGGCGCCCGGCGTCAATGGCGGACACGGCAAAGTTGTTTCATCCCGTTCACCGAAAATTGGGCGATCCTTTGAGCGGCCGCGCGCCCGTAATGGCGGGATTATATTTTAAATAATGGACGTAATTTGGTGATTTTTTGCCGCCGTAACGCAATTAGCGCGCCGGGCGGCGGCAATCACGGCCCATTTGGCCGGCGCTGCCGGGATCCAGTTCATTAGCCACGGGCTGCAGCCAGAGGGCCCTACAAGCCCTTCCGAGTCGGGCGGAGGGAAGCGCCGCGAGCGAATGAATTTATTTGAATCTAACTGCATTTGAAGTGAAGCCTGGAGCTGGCAGAAGAGGAACGAAAGTAGGCTGAATGCAGTGGAGATGAGGTCCCTTAGACGTATGTGTGATAAATCCACGTATGATAGAGTAAAGAATGAGGATATTAGGAATGAATGTAAAGCTGATCGTAGCATAACACAGAGAATAAAAATAGGGTCGCTCAGGGGGTTTGGGCATGTTGAGCGAATGAATGAGGAAAGAATGGTAAGAAAGATATATAATGCAAGTGTTGACGGCGCCAGAAAGAGAGGGCGACCACGGAAGACGTGGCGTGACCAGATTAACCACATACTGGAAGATGGTCCTGTTAGAAGCCTGAACAACCGTCGAGCTTGCATGCGAAGATGTATAAATGTAGACGAAGCGAAAGTTGTATGTCAGGACAGAAGAGTATGGCGCTCTATCCTCTCTGCCTATCCCCACGGGGAAACGGCGTGATGGTAAGTAAGTAAGTAAGTAAGTAACTGCATTTTCGAACACCGTGGAAGTCTGCCTTTGATACACACGGCGTTGGGGACAAGCAGAAAGGGATGCTGGAAGAGGAACTTACCGCTCTCAGCCAAATCGCGATCTTATCCAGGCGCCTCCAGTACCCGGTACAGTTGCCCGGGGTGGACTCTATTCGTCTTCTTCTTTTCACTTCGTTACAGACACAGAAATTGTTAATGTTACGAAAATTACGAGTTGCGAACTCAAACCAAAATTTTGCCGTACTGGCGTAAAAAGTGCTCCACCGTTTCAGCGCGCGTGTGTACATCGACATATCGGAGTGAGGTAAATAGAAATTATTCCGTGGACACTTGTAATGGTACAAAACACACGGTATACAGCAATCTTACATACATGTATATAAAAATCAGTGTTTGTTTATTCGTATTTTATGCGCTGCCGTACCGTTTGTCCGATCTGACCCAAATTTTGCATACTTATTCTTTAGGACCCGGCGGGTGACATAGGCGACATTTCCCCCTCCCCCTTTCACCCAACCCTCCCCTGATATATTCTCCATGCAAATCTGTATGGAGAATATATCGGAGAATACCATGCGATCTGAACCAAATTTGGCATGCTTATTCTTTAGGACCCGGCGGGTAAAATTGGCGACATTTCCCACCTCCCCCTGACATATTTTCTGTACATTGACGAATTTAGCCCAAATTTTGCATAATTATTCTTTATTAGGAGCCGGCGGGTAACACAGGAAACATTACTCCCTCCCTATTTACCCCACCCCCTCTCCCGACATATTTTGTATACAAATCTACACCGTTTGACACTGACTCAAATTTTGCATATTTATTCTTTAGGACGCAACAATTCCCCCTGGACATCCCTTCCATCCCAGCCTAAAATTAAATGAAAACATTGTTAGAGACTTTGCAAAAAATGGAACCTTTGTCCCCCCACAAACTTTTTTTTAGTAAAATCCTAAACCCGGAAAATGCCGGGTACGATCACCTAGTAATACATAAAATTGTTGAAGTACCTACAAATATTTTTATTTTCAAACTTAAAGCGTTCGTGCTATGAAATAGAATGCTACTGATAGTTAACCACTATCTTATTACAAAACTAAACAAGCATATCGATCTGTTATATAAGAAGATAGTTTAAAAAATTATACCAGAAAAAACAATGTGTGTCGATATCATGTACGATATGGGAGCGAATTAACGTGTCAATATTATCCGATGGAGAGAGCTCGTTCCGAATTTATTAGGATTTTCTCTACTTTACCTAAAGCTTAAAGCTTGCTTAAATGTATTACCAGGCATCTTGAAGACATTGGGCTCTGTAATAGTTTTTACAATAAATCTTTAAAATAGTCGTGAATACAATATTTTTTGGTATTTCGAGAAATCTGCGTTTTCGGAATTTTTTCTTTAGGTATTCGGTACACGAGAATGTTTGTGAAAGAGCCCGGTTAACTGGAAGACAGCCTTACAGAAACAATTCCAATATTGTTCATTGTACAATTTGTGAGGAATCCAATGAACAATAAGTAATATTAAAAAAAAGAAAGGAATACAGACAATGCAATAAAGCGACAGTCTGTCCACAGTTACACGTGAGCGGTGTTTTTATTGTGATCGGTCTCCGCGGGCCAAAAGTTGGCGATCCGACTCGGTGGGGTTCACTGGGCCAGAACATCCAGTTAAGGGGCGGAGATTCGAGAGGCGATTAGTACGGTGAACAATCGGAACATTGACAAAATTTGGACGACCTAGAATCCTTTGTGATTTAGACAGGTGTGGTGTACCATCGGCCGTGTTTCATAAATTTCAAATAATTTAAAAATTAATTACCACTGCATGAAAAAAGTTTTTATTATACTCTCCTTCTCATTGATTTCGCGCCTACTGCACGCGTCGGGCTCTTTACTCATTTGTATGGATTCAAATTTGAAAAAAACATAAAAATTTCGAAAAATCCAAAATTATACTATAATTATTAAAGTTTTTTAAACGAAAATTTGTTAGATCATTTTTATCGTCGCCACGAGTCTGCCTGCAAAGTTTCGGCTCGATTGGATCACGGGAAAAGGGTTAAAAATCGATCCAAAGTTTTTAGGCAGATAACAGATAAGTAAACGCTACGAGTTAAAAGAAAGGGAGTAAAAAAAGTTAGACTTTCTGTAATACCGATATTGCTCTCATTTTCTGAATATGAACTATCAATTTTTTTCTATAGAATAATTGTGTACAAATTTATTTTAATAAAACTAATTTTGTCTATTATATTGTGTCGTCCTATAATTTTGGGACATATAACGATTTTTTTGTATTCTTCTCTTAGAATGTATTTGTCTTCCTGTAGGATGACAAATAAATAAAAAATTAATATAATTCATTTATTTTTAATTTATATAATTATTCATCCATATACCTACCTCCAAAAAAACTCAAATTATTTAGTTCTAAATAAACCTAAGAAATATTACGTCAACCTTAAAAACAAACTGAAATAATTTGTCACGTGTAAGTAATTGAACGATCTCACGAACGACTTCGTTTCCAGTCAAATAATTTTGGAAGCAAGTGAATTGACATCAATGAGAGGTACTTGCTAGTTTATCGAGTGTCGAAACTCTTCAACGTCAATTTACATCTTTATCAACGACAAAGTGGAAACAATAGGAGGAGAACAAGATTTGGGTAGAGTAAGCCGAATCGGAATCAAAAGTATTGACTTACTCCGGGTAAGCGCCTGATCGGAATGCTCGTTAAGTTTACTACAAATATTCATATTGTTAGGAAAGGCACCGATCCAGTTTCTCGCTGTTCCAGGACAACATGGAGACTGCGAATAATTCAAGAAGAGAGTCGCCAGGCGAACATGTCGCCTAAAGGTCAACAATTTTCGTAAAACGGTGAAAGCCGAGAAGACTAACGATAGACAGATGAGATAAACTATGATTGTCACCGTGATTAACCTTCTGTAAAGTGTGTTCGTAAAAACACCTCTGATTCAGCGGAAAGGCTTCCACGGGACCGTGTGGCCTAATGGATAAGGCGTCGGACTTCGAATCCGAAGATTGCAGGTTCGAGTCCTGTCTCGGTCGAAAAAACGCATTTTTTATTTTTTCTGTCGAACACTGTGTGTTTAGCGTACCGTATGTACAAATATAATGGAAGTCTTCATTATTATAAAGATTGTTCAGCGTTGATTTGTTAAGACGAATTCAAATATTGAAAACGGAACGATTTTCTTACTGTAATGCAATATTCACGGTGACCCAACACCTGTACACACAATATCAAATATTCACTTAAGAAATTAATGTATATTATGGATGTCTCACAGAGACGAAACTGTATTTTATTATTATTATGGAAAAGTAGGTATAGAAGTCATTTTATGGTATATACACCATAAAATGACTTCTATACCTACTTTCCCATAATAATAATAAAATACAGTTTCGTCTCTGTGAGACATCCATAATATACATTAATTGATTAATGATGTCTCTGTGACAAGAAATCCAGTACTACCGTTCTGAAAGATTTGAACAAAACTCAAAAATATTCTGCATTCATTTAAGACATTACGTATGTTATATTCTGTTAGGTAACGGAAACATAGTAATAAATAGACTATATATAGAATATTCACTGGTCCATTGGATCTTACTTCATGTAATTCGGAATAAATAGTCAAAGGATGAAGACGTTTGACTTCGATTTTTACATAAACGGTCCAGGAATCGAATTCCACTAGCGTTTGAAAATATCATTAATTAATATAAATTAACTTTAATAATAATGAAATTTCTAATTCAATAGTTAAAAATATTTCAAATGTTATTCAACCAGCTTTTTATACTAATAATAAATTAAAAAAATACATATTAAATAATAAAGATAAGATAATTTTTTTAAAAAATCGGGTGTTTATAAATTAATTTGTAATGATTGTGATTATTTTTATATAGGAAAAACGTGTAGAAATTTTGAAATTAGAATTAAAGAACACTTAAGGTGTTTAAATAGTAATAATTATTCTGAATTTGCTAACAATCTTTTGGCTACGGGTCATTCTTTTGATATTAATAAGGGTTTACAAATTTTACATACAAATTATACAGAATCACAATTTGATAAATTAGAAATTTTGGAAATAAGAAAGAGTGTAAATAGTAAATTGAATATTATAAATAATCAGGTCTTTTTGCAAATAGTTATCTTTTAAATTTATTTTCATATTAATTAGGTACTTTATATTATTATTTTCCATATATAACTTTTTAATATTTTGATCTATACTTCGATTTTTAAATATAATTTTTGTTTTCCTGATGAAGAAGCCATTGGCTTTGAAACATGTTGATTTTTTTCAATAAATAAGTGGTTTAAACAAAGTTAATTTATATTAATTATAATTATGTTACCACAAAATAAATTTGCTACATTTGAAGAAGAAGTTTGAAAATATCGCTCATATTTTCGTAGCGTTAATGCTTAACTTTTAGATTCGTATTTTTTTAATAATTGCATGACGATTGCTTCATTTACTATGCAAGTTATGACGTGAAGTGAGTACCTATGTGGTGGCGATCTTCTGTTTGATACCTTCGATGCTATCATTAAATACATCGACATGATCGCTCAACTCATTTAAGAGTTGCACACTACGTATTATGGCATGCTTACTCATTACATCCGTTCTACATTTCACAAAGAACAAACGAGAAATAATACCCGATTTTATTTACTTATTTAATTTTATTGATTTCAACGTTAAGTTTTAATGGTAATAAATGGTAATTGCTCGCCGAATAACTAATTATCATTTATTTATTTAATTTTATTTTTAAAGAGACACTAACAGAATACTTGATACAAAATACGTTAAAAACAATTTATTACTTATTTTATTGCATTAAAAAAAAATTAAACCTCAGCCCACTATCCCGATTACAAGTGTCTTGGGCCTGCTATAGTAACATGCATATAGATACATATTTAGCCGATCTAATAAAAGAAGGACCGTTAGTATATCGACAACTAACCAACGGATGGCCGTTCTTTGGTAATACGCTCGTATTATAAAACTATTTTAAGTCCGTAAGTATCGCAGAATTTGACTACTCTTGTCTATGGTTTTAGAGCTGTCAGAGACGAAAAATAACCCAAAATTTCTCTGTCGTTTGTTCTTTATCCATCGAACTTGAATACTATAATACGAGTAGCTCGACATCACTACCCGAAGACATTTTTCTTGAAAATGTAACAGTAGGATAAAAATATATTAAATTTTACTCAAACAACGTGAACACAAAATGACAGTTGACCTAACCTTAAAAATAATACGTAAAAGTGTCATGTCATTTAACTAACGGACGGTGAAACTGGTAGTTCTTTATAAGACGAAAAAATGATGTTTGTATAAAATTTCCGTTTATTTGGTCTGAAATTTAACTAACCCTTTTCTAAGACCAGCCCTTAGTGTATTAATGCAGTGTGATCATGTACGAATATGTAAATAAATAACTGATTTTATGTGTTCCATTGATTCAGGTTATTGTGAATAAAATGGATGTATCAAATAGTTAGCACACATTTTACATGTACGACATATTCTTGTGATGGGAGAAAAATAACCAATATTATAAGGATGCCGATTTATTCTAAAGAACTTAGGGATTCTAACGCGGCGTCCAATATGAAAATTTATTTCAGGTAAAGAAAGATAACCAATAGCTTCACTGAATATCTTGTGTAGCGCTGCGAAATTGAATATTTTCCGTAAGGACCCCATCCAATTTGTGCATTTTGAAAAAGGCAAGACGATTCTCGTAGCTATGAAGATTTCTGCGATGACTAGCTGTGTAGGACAAAATACTTAGAAATTTTTCTGCGCTTTTTAGATTATAGCTGCCAATTACATTATAGTTACCGTTCTAATATTCGCAGTCGAATTTATTTAACTGATAGAAACAAGAGTTTCGGACGTTTTGATATGGACTTTGATCTAGTGAGAAGTTCGGCGATCCCATTAAATGTAGGACTGAATAAATTTTGCTGTAAAAATGTAAAAAAATTTACCCAAAGTGTACTGACAAATTTTGTAAACGTTGTGTTTTAATCGTAGATGAATTACATACAGTACATGCTTAATATGTGAAACATGTCCCCATGTTCCTACAAAGTCACAAAAAGTCATCATGTCCAAAAAGGTCAAAATATCAAAGACGTAAATTAAATATAATTAAATTAACCGTAAGAAATACGCAAGCTTGTGGATCGCTAGATCAAGTGCATAGACAAGGGAAGTGAACCTATGTAGAAAAATAATGTACCTTTTAGTAAATAAAGTTAGAACGAAAATCATTTTTGATCCTTTCCACCGTGGACATGATCCTCAATGTTCAGTAGACACGGCACATTTGCGGATGTGCATCGCTCTGAAATAACTCCTTTACAGTATTCAAAGCATTTTCGGCACACCGTCGCGAAACAAATAGATATTTTGAGCGTTCTTCGAATTCCGGAAAGTTGGATCAATGGGGAATTTATATACACACACCGCCGTCTCCGGAGTGGGGGGGGCGGTGGTGGGGGGAGAGGGACATTCCCGCGGAACCTTCCTGCCCGACACAAAGGCCAGCCGAGCCGGTGGAAAATTTAAAGCGGCAGTTGCGGGCGCGGAGCCGGGCTGCGGGCGACCGCTTTGTGCGGGGACGAGGTCGCTGACGCGGCGCATTTAGCCGGGAAGGAAAACCGAACGCGGAAAGAAGCGGGGCAGCTTAAAAGAGGACAAACAGCCGGGCGACGGGAGGCAAAGGGACTCGTAAAAAGGGAAATGAAGCGCCCGAATGGAGCGGGCCGGCCGCAGCCCGCGAGCGCACTCGAATAAAATGTGGACCACCGCTTTTCGGCCGTCTTCAAAAGGTCTGTTGACGTCCGCTGCAGCTTTCTTGCAGCGCGCTGCATTTCTGCGGTGTGTTGTTTTAATTGCACGTGTAGGTACTTAAATATTTCAGTCGGTGAGCGAAAGAGCCGGCAGCTCACTGCGGAACTCTTTAGTGCTGCTCGGAGCAGACCCGGAGCTGAATGAAATCTTGTTAATTTATTTTATTTGAATTTAAGAGAATTTTATTTTATTTTTTTATTAAATTAATGCATATTTTCTATAGTTAAAGATCGTGCCAAACCTTGTACTACTTGTCGGCACGTTTCTTTTCCATTTTCCTGCATACTTAGTTAAATGTAATATACTATGAGTGTAAATTTTGAAAAGTTAGGAAAAATTAAAAAAAATACCCTTAGAAAGTATAAAGTTAATAAGTCGCGCATTATTATGGCGTCGGCCTTATTGCATGTTATAATTCTGAAAAAAATATTCAAAGAAAATTAAGTGTCTTCGAGGCGGTTTCTCGACAAATGAGTGTGAACTTGTAGTCAGTTATTTGTTTTTGTTTTTCAGGCGTCCATCGCACAGAGACCCGACAAACTCTGCCGAAAAAAAAAATCTTTTTTGGTTTGTATTATTTTTATATGTGTACCGGATGATCCGATAAGCCTACCCGGATTCTAGGCTATTTTTCGGAAAACAGGGTACCCCTGATATTATCAAGCCATATAATTTGGTATCATTGGAAAGTATGACCAAAAAAATTCCACGCAATTCTTACAGTTTTTACAATTTTTCCCACTTAATTCCTTTGTAAGATTACAATCCACAACCCTATACTTAATATTAGGTATGAAATAAATTATTTCCTTAGATCGGTGTAAATATGAGAAATAAATCATTCCAACGATATGGTAGGTATTCAAAATGGCATGTATTTAACGCTTTTAGGCGGGCAAGGTGGTTTATGATAGAGATATTACTTTAGCACTAGATTTCTGATCGGGAAGTTATGGATTTGGCTACTGATAATAAAAAAAGGTGAGATATCAACTCCCCTTACGTAAAGTATCCAAACTAACGATTAGGTAATTTTTTATCCGTCGTCGTGGTGTGACAATACAATTAAAAATCATATGAAATCAGGTAAGAACTGTCGCACAACAACAGACAGAATGAAAAAGAGAAAATCAAAAATGAAAGATAGGAAGGGAATCACGTGTAGAAAGGGAAAGTCAGACCTAACTGATAAATGTATCACAACACATGTAAAAGGCTTATGTTCTATTAAACGTAATATAAAAATAAATATTGCCACGTGAAAATGTATCAAATATACGCGGAGTACTAGAACATAAAAAATGAAATATTTGTTGCGATGCTTTACGCAGGAGGGGTCGATATATTGTCATTTTTTAAACGTTTGTAACGGTAGTAAAATGCAAACTTTTGAAAGACACTGAAAAATTATTCTTCCGAAATTATAATATTATATTAAGACAACATATGGACAGAAAAATTACTCATACATAGGGCCTAAAACATTTAACATATTTAAAACAGACTTCCCGGAAATCAACAACTGAAAATTTACTTACTGTAATTGCATAATAATGTCTACAAATAAAAATATATACCTATATAAATAAATTAATTAATTAAGGAAAATAAAAAATAACCTTAAACAAAACTTTAACCCTTTTTATATTAAACAATTATTCTACACATATTTACACTTGGACTTATGACTCACTCAACTTTCACTCACATTGCACTTGATACTTGTAGATACATAATTACTACCTAATGAAAATAAATATTACTGACGAATTCAAAAAAATATTATAATTGTGGCGTCTGGATGCAAAACCGCCACTATCCATACAAAACCATTTTTCATGTTT
This sequence comes from Agrypnia vestita, assembly GCA_016648135.1. Classification (NCBI taxonomy): domain Eukaryota; kingdom Metazoa; phylum Arthropoda; class Insecta; order Trichoptera; family Phryganeidae; genus Agrypnia; species Agrypnia vestita. Next base: position 32,736 of record JADDOH010001637.1, on the reverse strand, counting down.
TGATTGATTAATGATCTGTATCCTATTCTGCACATTCTGCAAGTTTACAATATAAGAAAATATGCTTCCATGCCCTTCAAAATCGTCCTTAAATATAACGGTGAGTAGCAAAACCGCCACGTTGCCGCAAAGTGGGATGCAGAACCGACACTATTCACTCGGACCAATCAGAATGGAGCCCCGCTACGAGGTTTAATATGGAGAAACGTCGTCTGTCGCAGATAACGCGTGTTTTGATTACCTTAAATATTTACATAAAAACTAGAAGTAGACATCTTTTATTACCAAAAGACAGTGTACTAAAGCATGAAGTAAACAAGGATGGATATAAATGTAACTTTCAAAAGCGAAATAGGAAAGAATTATCACGTTAAAAAGTGCGCTTTGTGCACATTTTTGAATATTTTTGTTGACACTTTAAAGACCGTGCGATTGGATTTACTATAAATTTATTTTATTATATGTAAAATAAAGTTAACTTACAAAAATAAGTATTTATTGTATCTAACATAACATACACCATCAGCATAAAATCTACATCATCATCATTATCATTATCGCCTTCAGTTTCAGTTTCTGTAAATATTTCATCATTTTATTTGATTTGTATTTAAGTGAATAAATTTAAATAATTTTTAAATTTATTCACCGATTGCTTGCTGCTAGGCCCTGCAAACGGTTATACTGGCGACCGCGAGGCCGCAAGTGGCTGCTGCGCGGCCATTGGCATCTGCAATTGGCTATCGTCTGTACTACCTAATATTATCAAGGTGTCTCGTAGCTAGAAGTACGAGACTTTACACTCTGGGTGAAATAAGATAATCTAATAAGATCTAAAGTCGAATAATATGATAAAAACCTTGCAAAAATTGAAATTTTCACAAGGTTTTTATTATTTTATTTCATTTGTACTGCAGTGCATGAATTTTTTATAAACGATATTAATTGCCTGTCTTGATAATGAGTCGAAATTTTTCAAGCAATCATGAGCTAACAATAATAGTTTGCATTTTTTTTTAAATATTTTCGACTTATTTTCTACCAAAAGTTGAACTATATTTAGAGTTATTTATATTAATTACGAAAAATTAATTTGTTTCAGTATAAGTTAAATAAGATTATAAAAATCTTGCAAAAGTTCCAATTTTATTTTTTCCAATTAGAATTGCAGGGTATTTATTATTTTGTTTAACTTGTGTAAAAGGGAATAATTTGTTTATATTTGATATAAGTTACTGTAGTAAAAGTACAACGTTTTAAAAAAATAAGTCCGAAATATTGAAAAAAAAATGCACATTTTAATGTCACATATTTCCTTATCTATTGATATTAGGTCACGGTTGCTTGAAAATTTTCGAATCATAATTAAAGTAGAAATCTACCTATCAGGTATTGTGGACTAGCTCTGTTACATAGTGTATATAAGATGTACACCTCGTAAAAAATTATATTTTCGATTTTTGTATCAATTTTTCATAATCAATTTAAGTTCCTGTAATGATAGTTTAACTTTTTGCCTAAACTAAGTCGGAAATATTGAAAAAAAAATGCAAACTTTGATATTGCATATCTCCATAACTTTTGATATTAGGTCATGGTTGCTTGAGCATTTTCGACTCTTTATTAAGACAGAAACCCACTTGTAAAATTTTTACTACTTACTATAAGACAGCCTATATAGGCATATAGGTATGATCATATATTATATTTTTTTATTTCCATACTCTTATTTAATTCTTAAGATTATTGTTTTTAGTTTTTAAAATAATTAAAACTATGTGCCTAAGTTATTAAATTTTTGTACTCGAAGATCAATTTTTAATCATTAAAATATTTTTATAAACTCCGTTAATCGCCGATGAAATAATTGCCTATTTAAAAACATATTATATCTATTGTTAAATTTGGTGTCGTAGTAAAGGTCTCGAGAAGTGATACGGAATTATTGTTAAATCTAAAAATATTTTTGTTTCCATGATTGTTGGTTCATTATTTACATATTTTCTAAAATATATTTAATCCATATTCCTTACTCAAAACATGCACTAAATTTTAATTCTTAAAATATTTTTGCATCTATTGTTAATCACAAATAAAATATTTATAAAATAATATATTTCATTGTTTAATTTTCAATCGCAGTATTGTTCGCAATGAGTTAAGTCGGCAAGTCGACACGTGATCGTCCGCGAGCGCGCTTCTCGCGATCGTTCGGTAGCAAAATCGACTCTATCGACAAAATCGACCGGCGGTGGGTAGCAAAACCGCCACTTTGCAATCAATATATCTTTATATTGCGGAAACAACAAAGAAAATCTTTAAAATTGGTATGCAGATTTTAACACATCCTTAATATGTATCAAGTAAAATAATAAAAAACAGGAAAATGTGTAAGGGAAATACTTAAAACGTTTTTTTTGATTACTGAACATTTCATATATATGCAACGTGGCGGTTTTGCAGCCAGACGCCACAATTGTGTTCTATAACGCCACTCTGGGATAGGCGTAGCCTAGTAGAGTGGCATAATCCACAAATTTAACAAAAAAAAAGTGTAGTTTATCTTATGTTTTATTGTTAAATTAGTATTAAGTACCTTTAATTGTAAACAAGGATTTTTTGAAATAAAAAATATATTATTATATTATAGTGTATTAATGTTATAGTGAGAATAAATTAAGGAATCACTTTTCCTTCCTGGGTTCCAATCCATGGGATTGGTTTGCAGCAAAGCGCATCTCTTTCTCTATTCCACTCGATCTCCGGCGATCCTCTTCAGCTCTGTGTAGGAGGCACAACTCATATCTTGGCACACTTGCTCAAGATATTCGCGGCAAGGGCGCCCTCTGGCAATCTTTCCCTCTACCATTCCCTCCAGTACAGTTTTGAACAGATTTTCATGGCGTAAAATATGGCCACATCCATTTTGCACGCCTTTTCGAGATGGTATTCATTATGCGTCTGGTTCCATCGATCCTGCTGAGAACCTCTTCATTCGTAATGTGGTCTCTCCAGGAAATTCCTAGGACACGTCTGTAGGTCCACATCTCGAAGGCACATTTTTAAATATATGATTTTAGATATAATCAATCTTTCGCAATAAAATTGATTGAAAGCAAATGTAGCTGTAGTTTTCGAAAATATTTTAAAAATTACACTAAATTAACTCTCCACATACTAAGAAAACTTAATTCATGTATCGTAGGCTTATACGGCAAAATATAATGGCAGCATAAAATATTAATTTGCGCGATTAATGTTTGAAAAAAAATTCAATACCGTTATTACCGGTACATTACAATGTTATATCGTGGCTGTATATATAATTAAGCCTATATGCCGTTTTAGTACATTCTGAGATAAACGAATGAAACTGTTTTAAAAGATTATTGCACAGACTAGATTTATAAAAAATATTTTAAATAATTACTAGGCAGACTTGCCAGATGAACAGTAATGTTTTTTTTAGTATATCTCTATTATTTATATGAAAAATTGACAAATTGATTCATGATTCATGAAAAATTATAGAAAATTCAAGACTAAATTGAAAAATCTTCTACAAAAAACCATCACAATAACGCAATGAAAAAATCTTATCAAAAACAATCTATATATACATTTAACTGTTATTAGAATACCTTCTTAATTATTAATTTTTATAACTTAATTTATTGTATCCTTGTATATACCTTATCTACTTATTCTAATGTCTCACATTTTTGTATTCTTGTATTGTTTATATCTTACTTACTTAATTTAATGTCTTAATTTTTATAACTTAATCTAATTTTCTTTTTCTATATCTTACTTATTTAATCTAATGTCTTACACTAACGATTTCATTACTAATAGATATATACATGTATGACAATACCCCCACTTTTAAACACGAGAATAAATTCTCATTTAAAAGTGGGTAAGCGTGTAATATAAATGTGTATTAATTAAATTATATTGAATGCTCTTAAGTTTGTACATTTTACCAAATAAATTAAATAAAGAATAATAATAATAAAAATTCATCTGAGAATGTATTAAACGGCACATAGGCTTAATTATATGTACAGCGACGATATAAAATATTTAAGCGAAAAACGAATGTAACATTTTATAACAAGGAGAGCGCGTTGAATTAATGAAATACAGTATAATAAGCGTAACATTGTATTGTGAAAATTTCGCGTATATAAATGTCCGAAAATTCAGTCACTAAAATTTTCATTGTGTCGCTTTCCCGGCGTCCATATTTCCGCTCCGGCTGGCGGGCCGGCGTGCTACATTATGTTATTTAGGAGGAAGACGCTTCCGGAAATGTAAATTTAATAAATCCTCGGGAAGGTGCTGTAAGTTTCAGAAAGAAATGCGACACCGTCACCGGGCTCTCGGCCGTCGGCAGACGTTTTCTTACGATACTGGCGCTAAAACTTCTCCATATCCGTCGACCTTCTCACGGCAACTGTCGAGAAGGGGGTCGGAGGAGTGGAAAAAATTACGTTGATAAGTTAAATTAAATTATGTTTAAAATTAGAACACGCGTTGATTTTTAGTACACTGTTTGGATAGTCATAGAATTTCTAGAAAATTCTCCTTCCAGAACTTCCAAGAAATTCTAGACACACCGACACATTCCGCCGCTCAGTTTACAACCTTATAGAACTTTCGGGAATTTTCTAGTACCTTCTCCTTCCAGAACTTTCTAGAGCAGGTTTTTCCGGAACCTTCTAGACTCACGGACACAGTCAGGGCGCCTATTCTGAAACAATCTGAAGCATTTGCGGCCTTCCCATAACGAAGCAATGTGCTAGAAAGCACATTTTCGTCATCCACTCCCACCCACGCACAGCCACCCCCACCAAACTCGCACATTTTCGATGTGACACCAAGGGCTATCCACCACCATAACCACCGGTAGGTGGTTGTGGCTGGTTGTGGAGAAAACTTGGCGTGTAGGGATATACGGGTTTCTTTTTATATATATACTAGTTGTGCCCGCGCGGCTTCGCCCGCGTAGATTTGTAGTACACTGTTTGGATCGTCATAGCACTTTCGCGAACCTTCTAGAACATTCTCCTTCTAGAACTTTCAAGAAATTTGAATGTACAGGAACCCTCTAGACACACCGACACATTTCGCCACTCAGTTTAGAATCTTATAGAACTTTCGGGAATTTTCTAGAACCTTCTCCTTCCAGAACTTTCTAGAGCAGGTTTTTCCGGAACCTTCTAGACTCACGGACACAGTCGGCGCGGTTATTTGGAAACAATTTGAATCATTTGCGGCCTTCCCATAACAAAACAGTGTGCTAGAAAGCACATTTTCGTCACCCACTCCCACCCACGCACAGCCACCCCCGCCAAACTCGCATATTTTCGATGTGACACCAAGGGCTATCCACCACCATAACCACCGGTGGGTGGTTGTGGCTAGTTGTGGAGAAAACTTGGCGGGTAGGGAAACACGGGTTTCTTTTTATATATATATATATATATATATTGATTGATTAATGTTGATTAAACCATCACTAACGCCACCAGACGGCGCAAATAATAATAAGGTATTAAAAAAACTTTAATTACTATGTTACAATGTCCGTCACTAACACTAACGGTTTATAAAACAAAAAAAGAGCACAATTATTTATGTAACAAAATCCGTCATTAACGCTACCGGATGGCTCAAATAATGATGAGGTATTAAAAGCAAAAAAAATGCATTATTCTTTATCTAGCAATGAACGTCGCGAACTCTAACAAGACACTATGCTACGCTGCATGGCGCTGCTCTCACAGCCTTAAATCGCGGCCGGAATAATATATAGTAAAAGTATAAAGTAAATTAACGAAAAAATATTTTTTCGTTAATTTGATAAATAATCGTTGGATACATATCCATATTCCATAAAATAAAAATCATTTAATAATTACGTTCAAAATTGCAAAAAAAGATCATTCATGTCATACTAATGTAAACGCTATGAACAAAACTAACTAACTAACTAACTAACCATCACGCCGTTTCCCTGCAGGGGTAGGCAGAGAGGATTGAACGCCACACTCTTCTATCCTGGCACACCACTTTTGCTTCGGCCACATTCACACATCTTCTCATACACGTTCTACGGTTGTTGCGGCTTTTAACAGGGCCATCCTCAAATACTTGTAGCACCTGATCGTGCCAGGTCTTTCGCGGACGCCCTCTATTCCTGTTGCCTTCAACATTCGCCTCATATATTTTCTTAACCATCCTTTCCTCGTTCATACGTTCCACATGACCAAACCATCTCAGCACTCCTTTCTTTATTCTATCTAGGTGAAAGCAAATAGATCGCAGTAGGTTAGACACGTAACAATAGAAATAATATCATGAAATATACAAATCATTTCGAATTAAAAATGGAATAATAGTAAGGTAATCATTTTAATATTACCAAGGTCTCTAAAATAATAAAGCATAAAGTAGGCTCGGTATCCGATTCGTGGAAATCTTCATATTAAGTCAGGTCACGATCAACTACCGCCATGAGCCATTACCTTAATGTAAACGATTAACATAATGTAATAATTGATATATAATACAACCGCTGATGTTCCGATTGTTATTATGTAAATCTTGGTTTCTCGTCACCTTGCCGCAGGAAACTAGATTGAAGGAAAATAAATCGCAAAATTTACGATCTAATACGTGATAACCCAACTGTAAAATGTAGAATGTTAAAGTACTTGAAACTTCGGAAATGGAACGCCGCTCCCAGGTATCCTGAGGAAGGTGAAAGCAAATAGACCGCAGTAGGTTAGACACGTAACAAGACTTGGAGAGTCCCGTAACATACACAAGACCTCTTACAAGGGTAAGTTCACGGTTCACGGTTTATGTTCACGGTATGTATTAAAAATTGTTATCAATTTTATTTTGTTTGCTAGTTCCCCACTTGCACTGTACACGCCTAATAGCTGTGCAGCACGAGTGCCAATTCTATGTATTTACATTTATGATTATGTATGTTGATATTGTTTTAAAAATCTTTATGTTAAAGTACAATGTTAATTTATATTAAGTACCTAATAAATGTAAAAGTACATATATACCTTTTTACAACTAAATAAAAATATATAGAGAAATAAATTCCTATTGCTTTAAATACATAAATGTAGCTAGAATAGACCAAAGAAAATTATTAGTGCAGATATTGGATTGAATTTGAAATAATGTATTATTTTTTATGTATTTCGTGTCACAGTAGTATAGTCTAGTATTATCGTATAGTAGTATACTAGAATTAATTTAAAATAAAATACACATTGTAGCAAGGAAAAAATAATTTGTCAATGTAGGTAGGTACTACAGTAACATGTGTTTGTATGTGCGTCACAATTCTTTTTTTGCGAATGAATCGCTTCAATGGCTGCTCCGTTAAAATACCATTTATCATAATGTCAAATCGTTGTTCAAGAAAATACATTATTGATAAATACAAAATATTTATTTGCGTAACGGTCCAAAATAACGTTATGAAATAAAAAAATAAAATAAAAAACGAGACTCTGCCATAGAGAATACAAAACTACTTCATAAATAACAAAGGGAGCGTGTGGCAAGTTTTAAATTTCTCTCTTGTCGCAGCATCCAAACATGAGGCACAAAGTTTCACAGTGTACCGCCGCGCTCGCCTTGGTATCCGGGTGGTTCGTAATGAGATTACGTACGGATGAAAAATGACTGGAGAATTTTAATTATCCCATGTAAATTATGATCTCGCATTAAATTAAACTCCGATAATCACCCTATAAAAGGCCCTAACAACACAGGTGTGCAGCCTCGCATAATGTCTCCAGATAAATGATGGTAACCTGTCGGCGTGTAGGAAACTGCCAGAAAAGCGGGGACATCCATACAACCCCGGGAAAAACCAGGCGCGGCACTAGGGTTTCGATAAATAATACGTTAACTCAATATATTAAAAAGAATTGATCCATAATCCCGACAGCCCGTGCACCTTTTAATAAGATGAAAAGTCTACTCTGTAATGACGACTTAAATTTGAAGCTCAGACAGAGATTGATCAAATGCTATGTATGGTCAGTTCTACTTTACGGTGTTGAAGCATGGACGCTGAAGGTGACTACTCTAAATCGCCTAGAGGCGTTCGAAATGTGGATACATCGTAAAATGTTAAGGATATCTTGGACTGACATGACTAGTAATGTTGAAGTTTTACGTATAGCAAATACAAACAGACAGTTACTTAACATAGTAAGCTCCGTAAAATTTCATATTTTGGTCATATAATGAGAGGCGAAAAATACTCCGTCCTTCAGCTCGTCATCAAGGGGAAGATTGAGGGTCGCAGAGGGGTCGGAAGGAGGCGGCATTCCTGGCTTCGAAACATCCGAGAGTGGACCGGGATAAGAAGCGTGGAAGTGCTGTTCCGCACTGCCCTGGACAGGGAAACTTTCTCCCAGATGATCGCCGACGTCGGGGGACCCGACAGGGCACATGAAGAAGAAAAAGAAGAATCCATAATCAAGGAAAAACTTTCAATCGAAACAATGTTCAGTTACCATCGGGTTACAAACTGAAAACTTTTCTATTCCGGGTAATAGCGATAACATAGACAATAATAAAACAGCGATAAATGAATAGATATAGGTAAACTTCTGAGAGCTTATGTATGAATGTTATCATCTGTCTTCTTCTTTTATGTGGAGCCAATGGTAGTTAGTGCAAATAAGAGAGAAATGTATATTAAAAAAATTCATGAGTCATATAAGAGCTTTCGGCAGTTGACCTATAAACAGACTTTTTCTGTATATTTTATGTCTATTATTTTTTGTAAAAATTTTAATCCTGTCTTTAAATAGTGGGTGATTTTTTTAAAATTAATAAAGCTAAATATAGTAAGATTCATAGGTGAAATCAATGTTATTTAACAACAGCTAAGAAATTCCAACAATTATTATAACGAAGAACTGGATAACACCGCGCCGTCAAGCCTCGGTCCGCCCCTGACGATGGGTTGCGAAGAGCCCCTAATCTCCATCTAAGCTGGATCATTTTCGTTATAATATTTCAACTGGGACATTGTCACAGGAGCACACCCGGACATTACTTTCCCGGACAGAGACGGAGAGGACAGACTATCGCCGCACGAGGAATTTTCATTCACTGTTCCCGTTCGGGACTCGAGTGTTGTAGTAATGATGTCACGTAATATGGTACAAGAGGACAATGATGTCACAAGAATAAAAAATGTCACATGGAAAAGTAGAGCATAAGTGACACGTTCTGATGTTAATATCTATTCATTCCGCTGTCTATATAAGTCGGAGATGACAGGGTTTTGATCTGGTATGACCAAATGTTGCCACTTTTGCTTGAGGGTCATGTTTAGCTGTGCGCAAGAAGATAGTAAACCAACTAACGCGAATAAGAAGGTGGAGAGAAAGAATCAACTAACGTGTGCAAGGAGGTAGAGAACCAACTAAAGTGTGTCGAAAATTTATATATAAATAAAATACTTGCAGAAAACCACTTTTGAGTTTAAGTTTGTTTGAGTTTAAGGTATACACTTGTGTCGAGAAAGCTAAGTGCGCCGTATCTACTCAGGGGTTTGAAGTTATGGATATGTCGTGATCATATGTCGTGGTCACGTCTGCTGTTGTAAATTATAATTTTAAAGTAGCTCCTGTATCAGACGCTATTTACGAAAACACGAAATGAGTTTTTTTTCGGCTGATAGGTCGTGTTAGGGAACGAAAGACGTAAGAATGCAAGAGTGTTGAGAACCGAAAGCATCTCAATGAATCTGTTTTCTAACATCACAAAAAGAAAGTTTAGAAAAGTGGCAGGATAATTATAAGAATGAAAATTCTGCATACTTAAAAAAAACATAAGACAAACATCTAAAATATATTACTTCTTCTTCAAATGTAGCAAATTTATTGTGGTAACATAATTATAATTGATATAAATTAACTTTGTTAAAATAAGAAAGAGTGTAAATAGTAAATTGAATGTTATAAATAATCAGGTCCTTTTTGCAAATAGTTATCTTTTAAATTTATTTTCATGTTAATTAGGTTCTTTACATTATCATTTTCCATATATAACTTGTAGTTTGTTGGTCTTGTGGTTAGGACACTGGCCTCGTGATCCAAAGGTTGCGGGTTCGAACCTCACTCCAGACTAGCAAGTGAGTCCTATTTTCATAGTACAAGCGTTTAGCTTAGTTTGAAAATAGTAAGAATATTGATGTGACACGTATTTCGTGTTCACATCTCTATTTAAATATATATATATAAATAATATATATATATTTTTTTAAGAAAATAGGGATGCGAACACGGAATACGTGTCACATCAATATTCTTACTATTTTCAAACTAAGCTAAACGCTTGTGCTATGAAAATAGGACTAACTTGCTAGTCTGGAGTGAGGTTCGAACCCGCGACCTTTGGATCACGAGGCGAGTGTCCTAACCACAAGACCAACAAGCTATTTTGATCTATATTTCGATTTTTAAATATTATTTTTGTTATCCTGACGAAGAAGCCATTGGCTTCGAAACATGTTGAATTTTTTTCAATAAATAAGTGTTTTAAAAAATTTAATTTATATCAATTAAAATATATTACATTGCAACTACGTAAGTTTACTAGTATCTACATATGAATTACATAGTACGGCGAAGGCAGAGGAAAAGCCGTACGATATATCCTACAGCCATATTAAATATTACAATATCTCACGATTACAGTATTAACCATCGGTGTGGAATTACGGTAATTAAATAAGAATTAATTTAACAAAATTCATTCGTTTGAGGAGTTCTTCAATAGTCTGCGATAATGAATACAATCGTTTTATGTTAATTTTAAAGCTACTTAATTTAAAATAAATCCTCTTTGAAAATATATGTAGGTACCGATACTCTCTATTTCCTCTGATAAAATATTAATTTTACTTTCAAATTGTTCATAACAAGTTTTTAATAAAAAAAATAGAATATTATTCAATTGAGTAATTTGGGAGGCAGTATTTGAATTCTTGAAATGTTAAAATCCCACGTTTCAGATTAGATTATATGCCAATCAAATGCTAATTAATTGAAAAATTATATGGAAAATAATTTATTCCTCGAAGTTCCAAATTGAATCGGGTCCAAGAATTCCGGTTGGATGTAAAAATTAAATTAGCGTAGAAACTTTCAGTGGAAAAGTTCTCCAAGTATGACGGTCCGCACTGCATCCCCGGCATTGGGTACCTACATAACTCAATATCGATGGAAATTCTCGGATCGAGAAATCCAGCGGATTCGCCGGGCTTTTCTTCGTTCAATTTTTAAAATTCGATTGCAAAATATCAAAAAAAATGCTCGCTCGCTCAAACTTCCTCCAGAACTCAACTATTTGTATTGATTGCAAGTTTCTTGCGGAGCAAAATAATCTGATTGGATTAGTCTTTAATGTAATTGTAATTTTCAAAAAGAATGCAGATAAAAATTAAACGTATGTACTGGTCGATTTTTTGATCATGCCGCATCAAGAATGTATTATTGGTATCTACGCGAGAAAGGAACAAAGATATATGCCCGCTTCACGCTACACGGTAATGCAACGTCAGTTGACGTAAGTACGCTGTTACATCACTATCGTAGTATTATATTATAAAAAATATAAATTATATATGTGGGGTACAAAAGCAGGGTAACAATATTCAAAAAAATTAAAAAAATGTTGTGAGTACAGTCACCAAGGATAATTAATTTAAAATGGAGTGAGTTGTAGATTTTATGTACCTATCCCTTCCAGAATCATGTTTCCCATAAATTTATTGTCTGTTTCCTGTGTAGTATCGAATTCAGTACATTATAAATTAGTAATCCTCGATGACTGAATTCAATTTTTTTTGGTGCCTTTGCTTTTAGGTATACCCCACATTTATGATATATATAAAATAATGTGTTTTATTATTTAAAGCAAACAGGTTTCGTCACATAAATGTCGAAAAATTGAATAAAAACGATTTTTATGTATATTTTACTGTTCCGAATTCAGAGTCAATACTAAGAAGATTTAAAGGTTATCGTACGCCTTAAAAGTGTTATTTTGTACTGAAAATTACGCTTTCAAGGCGTATCTTAACCTTTAAATCATGTAAGTATTGTCTCTGAATTCGGGCCCTACACTTTAAACTGTCGTCGCCAAGTTGATATAACCGGCCCTGAGTAAGGTAAAAGTATAAACTTTTAGTTATTGAATATTGATAACAAAATATGATAATACATAAATGACAAGTGGTAATACACAAAATTTATTTATAGCATAATCATAAAATTTCCTGACTAGGCATAAAATTGCTTCTATAAAAATTACAATTACCCCAATTAAAAAAAAAACATTAAACTAAATGCAAAATCATTAAACTTTTAAAAATTAAAATTGGCCAAAATTATCGAGCCATTGGATAAGAGAGTAGATTACAGTTCGTGCAATTTTATATTACGAAACTATAGTTCACGTAGTTTTATAAAGAACCCAGAGGGAATAGTCTAAATGTTCCTATTCCTCGCATCGTTTCGCGCCGTTAAGTTGGACCAATCACATTACAGACTGCTGCGGTTTGGTCACTTCGGCGCTAGGGATAACGGAAGATCGTAAGTTAAGTTATCAAGTGGGATTAAATAATATATATCTACTAATATACGAAAAGGTAATGTGCGTAAATTTGGATGTACGAGGTAATCTCCGAAACTGCTCATCCGATTTCAAAAATTCTTCCATCAATAATTAGAAAGGACTTTCAAGGTGGACATAGGCTATATGTTATCCCATTAAATTAAAAGGGCTTTTCGTGGTCACCTATTTTACAATTAAAGTCGACGAAAAAATGGTCGAGTGACACGTTATTACGAACGCTGCCTTAACGGTAAGAGATGTTTATTACTTTCTATAGAGAAGTTGTAGAATTCAAAAAGTTCTATAAAAAAGTCCGCGACCACGTATATATATATATGTTAAGGTTAATACACATAACAGTTGTAACACCAAACAATTATAAAATAGTTCGTTGTATAAAATGTAAACTAATTATAAAGACCCACAACAGAGTAATAAAATAACTAAATGAACGTTAAAGCGAATACATGACAGGGGAGCAGAAGAAGACGGAGAAAGAGTGAGGAAGTTGGAATTAGGGTCGAGACAAAATGAATGCAGTAAGATGTGTATGCAGGTCGAATGAGTTAGATAAGTTTTTACTACATTTTTTCAATGTAAGTAAGGTTAATATTGGTTAATATTAGAAAGTCACTATCGGTTAAATTATGTTCTTTTTGTAACTTAAAACGTAATAATTGGTCACTTTGATGTATTCGGGTTTCAATATAAAAATCACAATTTTATTTTATCACTTTAAAGGTTACAATTTAATTGATTTTGTGAGACAAAGGTATATAATTTAAAAAAATAATTTATTAATCAATTAGAAAAGACATACAGTAAAAACAAATTAACGAAAAAATATTTTAACTGCTACCGGGATTCGAACCAACGGACCTCCATTCTATCCGGGGATGGTGCGGTATCCAATTTTGCCCCGGCAGTCTCGTAAGTTAACGAAAATTTTTCGACCCTTCTTATGTAGTCTCTTTTTAATTGATTAACATTTTTATTCCATTTTTAGAGCATTCCGCTTTATTTCTTTTCGTTATTTTGATTTTTCTAATTGATTTATAAAAAATTGTTTAATAATTCACAGAACTTCGTCCTGAAATTGCAACTTCACAATAATAATGTGTTTTCTTTAATGCATACAATTTTAACTAGTGACTATTGAAAGCGAAATCCGATAATACATATAAGTAATTTAATTCCATATAAATTTATATATCTAGCATACGCATAAATTACCAGCGAAGTTCTAAAGAAAAAAAAAATGTTAAGCCGTATAATATTGCTTAAAATGTTAGACTAATAATTATGACATCACCGCAGGGATTTTTGCCTTATTTTAGTGCAAGATTTTCAATCGAGTACATTTACGGATGTTGTGGATAGTGTGTTCATATTATAACATATCGCAAATTGTGGTAGTTCTAGGGTTTAAGATAACCAACAAAGATACCAAGGGCGGGTGCCCCATTTCACCATCAAAGTGTTATGCGGCAAGGGTAGCAAGTGCAAATTGCGTAATTTGCATTCAGAGAAATTGCACAATAAACACGCAAGAAAATAAATACATTACCTACACGCTATAAACGCGTTGTTAAAGTTGGAGAAATATGTTTGATTTATTTATTATTATTATTTATTAATTGATAAGGCAAAGGCGATTTTACTATAAAATTATTACCTAAAGTTACGGCAAAAGTAAAGATATAAAATTTGTTTTGTGTTCACAGCTTATTGTAGATTGCACGCAAAAGGTAGCCGATGGGCACAGAAAACCAAGGATTCTAAATTATTTACTCAAATGTTACGAATAATATTCCGTTACCATAAATAATTGTATATACCAGCGGGGCGCAGACAGTAACTGTCAATGAAATAAAACTTAATTCAAATAACTGTTATTTGAATTAAGTAATGTATATTATAGATATCTCACAGAGACGAAACTGTATTTATTATGGGAAAGTAGGTATAGAAGTCGTTTGGGTGTACATAGGACTTATGACCTATCTTTATGGTTGGCTTAAGTGATCACTTTACACAATTGTAACATTCGCCATTTCCACCCATGATAGAATATACCATGCTTATTCATTTTTTGGAAGTTGTATATATGTTCAAATTGCGTGGAAAGCTTTCACATATGAGTTGTAAGCGCCTTTCCATGCGGCCTGTACAAAGCCATTTTCATTTCCCTAAATCCCCACAGATGTCGCTAAAGAGAGAATCTACATTGATTTTTACGGAATTTTGAGAGCAATATACTTTATTGTGTAATGAAATTCATCCGAATACTTGCATTACACTAGGATACGCCAGGAAATATTATTTCCAATTTTTGTTAAATTCCTTTTTACCAGTATTTACAATTCAGAATATTTTTACATTAATTGATTAATAATGTCTCTGTGACATAAATCCAGCACTGTTCTGAAAGATTTGAACAAACTCAAAAATATTCTGAGTTATTTGAATTAAGTTTTATTTCATTAGCATTTCATGATATATTTATTTAATATACCGTAATATTTTGTCAGATAATGTCGCAGTACGAGTATGTACATAAAATATAACACAAGTTATTGACTTATTAGACTTTCCCGAAATCCCCTAATCTTATAATGTTTGTATTTATTTAATTATCCTTATTATTTTCAATATTATGTATTTTAGAGTTATCATTTAATTACCTATTCAGATGGTATCATTGTAAAACCATTACCTGTATTGATTGTTTTATTATTCATGTTATTTCCCATAATTTCACCAAAAATTTTTGTATACAAACTCACTAAAATGTTCTATGTTTATCAGTTGATAATGGCATAATCTGCCGAAACATCCTGGATTGAATGATAAAAATATTGAATTTTTAAAATCGTGAGTTGATTTTTTAATTTTTAAAAATTAAAAATGGAGTTCTTTACAATAAATAACGTCAGTTTATAAAAAATAAAAATAGCCAATTTTATTTTGTTTTCTTGTTCGCTACTTGCACTGTACACGCCTAATTGCATAACAAACATAATCGCATTGCACTGATACTATGAAAATATGGATATTGCTAGAGCAAGCCCAAGACGCCTGTAATTGAAATATTGGGTTGCATTTGAAGTGAATAATGCATTATTGTTGCAATACTGTTGATAGAATCGGCGTCAACTTTCAAGAGTTGCATAATGATCTTCATTAAGGATAATTTATAAATTAAACAATGTTATACAGGGTGTCCCAAAGCTAGCAGCAGAGACTTGGTATATTCCTGCCTCTGTTATGAGTCTAAAATGTTCAAGCAACATGACCTTAATATCAATAGTAATGGAGATATGCAAT
This sequence comes from Agrypnia vestita, assembly GCA_016648135.1. Taxonomy (NCBI): domain Eukaryota; kingdom Metazoa; phylum Arthropoda; class Insecta; order Trichoptera; family Phryganeidae; genus Agrypnia; species Agrypnia vestita. The sequence goes on along the minus strand of JADDOH010001637.1, from coordinate 16,731 downwards.
ATCAAAGATCGCATTTTTTTTCAATATTTCTGACAATTTTTTTGCAAAAAGTTGAAATATCATTACAGTACCTTGTGTCGAATATGAAAAGTTCATTAGTTTTAATTAAAGTCGAATAAAATGATAAAAACCATGCAAAAAATTGAAAAAAGTTTTTTTTTACAAGGTTTCTATCATTTTATTTAAATTGTATTGAAGCAAATGAATTTTTCATAATCAATATAAGTTACTGTAATGATAGTTCAAATTTTTGCAAAAAATAAGTGAGAAATGTTGAAAAAAAAAGCTTTTTTTTTTTGATATTGATATTGCTTATCTTCATAACAATTGATTTTAAATCATGTTTGTTTGAACATTTTAGACTCATAACATAGACATGAATCTGCCGGCCAAGTTTCTGCTGCTAGCTTTGGTACACCCCGTATAATCACAGAGTATCCGATACTCTCGAAACTCGAGTAATGCTAATAAACCCAAGTAGCGTTATAACAGTGTTTAATTTTTACATTATCCTTAACGAAGTAAGCGATATATTGTTACACGTATTGTATACCGTATTCTGTTAGTATTGTAACTAAAAAACCAGGTCTAGATAACTAGAATAAAACGCGAGTTACGGATACTTATGGGAGTTGAAATTCTTGATAGTGCTGAAAAACTAAACGCTGGTCGTGCGGGATTGTCGACTTCGGGTCGGTATTTGGGTAAATTCTCCGAGGCTTGAATTCCATTCCGCTAAACAGGTATGTGATACAGAAAGGAGGGTTACTAAAGGAGATTCGTTATTTGAATAGAAAATGTACATTTAAAGTAGTGTCAAAAAGCTAGGCGCAGGGAGATGAAATCACGGATCAAATAATTTGTAAACAAAGATTGTCAGAACAATATTTATTTGTCGTAGTTTGGCAAAACATAGTATGGAAACAAAATGGATAAATCAATTAGAAAGTTAATATACAAAAAAATCTATCTATCAAAAAAAAACATTTGTTTACTTTGCGATAGGTACTATTGCGATTACCAATTACGCCATGATAATCATTTAAGATTACGAAAAATTATCATATGTTAATTTTTTTGCCAAATTAACGGGCCTTTTTTTGGTTCGCTTTATCCTAACAATCATATCTTGGCCGCTATTACATAACATTGTACATTTCGTTAATTTTTCGTGAATAAATTTGACAGATTTCTTGATATTTCACATAGAAACTACGCGTACATAAATAAGTATGTACGTCACGTCTATTATAACGACGTTTTTACTTATATAATATGGGGTGAGTTTCGTAAACCGTCTGACTCGTCGAAGTGAGATCTTTAAGTTGGTAAAATAAGGCGTGTTGTAGGTTGGGATAGTAAAGTAAGGCTTGTAAATTAAAATGATTTTTCATAGTCGATTATCATTTTAAAAATTACATATTCTCCGAGATGAAGCTGAGGGCCAACAGATCATATTAGCAACATTCAAATGGTTGGTTGAGATGCGCAAATTCCAAAAAAGTTTCGCAAATTTCGGGATGCGTACCGACTCGGACGAGCACAAAACGTAGTAGTCATCCCAAGGTCGAAAAATTCACTTAAAGCTTAATTCAGTCGCAATTATTTATTATCCCGCACTCGTCTTCTTAGCGAAAAAGTAGAAGATTTTTAATACACTCATTAAAAACGATTTAATGTGCGAATCAATAATATTCCACACTTCATAAATCATTTAAGAATAGCTGAATAAATTTCTATAAATAACGAAATAAAAAAATACACTACGAGATATTTTTTTTAAGTAGACTCCACAATCAAATCTAAACTTTTAACTATATTTTTTTACTTTTACGTATAAAACAACTCTTAGGTACAAATGTAGCAGAGGCGTGTTCTCCATTTGGTGCTAAAATAAACTAGGAAAAATTAAAAAATGACAAAGCTGTGTATGTGTTTCGCGTAATTCTGACAAAAAATATATCTCAGACGTAAACAAATTCACTTGCTCGCGTGGAGCGTTGTTCTGAAATACACGTCTTTGATCCAAGAGACGTGATACAAAACTATGAAAATGTATATAAAAAGTGGAACATGCATTTCGTTCCGTTGGAAATGTGGTATTGTTTACCATCAAAACATTTTATACCCTTTACTTAAAATCTGGAAGAATTTTCATGTGTGATGGAAATAAAATAATATTTTTTAAGAACGAAAAATATCTACTAGTATAAAAGTATTAAGTATTGACTAGTATAAAATTAGTGTTTATTCGGAACAGCTCCCGTTTAATTCGTATGTAGTGACTTTTTGACAAATAAAATTTATTTGATATGGGTTGTTTCATATCTTCCCCCCACCGCCGCGACCCGCGAAAATATTTTTTTATATTTTACAAGCAGAGTGCCTCCAGTTCAGATAAATGGCAACAAAGCCCATTTTCGATATCGGCAGCGTAACCTAGTGAACACCACTGATATTTTATTTTTTTATTTTTTATTTTTTTTATTTCTTAATTTAGTTAATATTACAATTTGCATATTAACTAGTATTTAATACTTTACATTCTTAAATCTATTACTAATATACTATCCATAATAACCTACAAATTTACATTTACATCTAATCTAATCTTTGGTACAATCTATAATTAATAATACATCTTATGCTCTACAATTACACTACTACTTGTACAATAATTATAGCATTTGTTTTTAAATTAATTAATCTTATTTATAATCTTCATGTTTTCTGGCATCTCATCGTATATTTTTACACCTCTGTACATTAGACGACAATTCTCTGTATATACTTTTTCTTATATGGTAATCTTATTCTATTCCTATTTCGGGTATTATATGCATGTACATTGAAATTAAACGTCGTTTATTTAAATCTTCGTTTGTATTTTCCGGAGAATTGTGCGCACCGGGACGACTCATTAAGTAGGAGAAATAAATTCACCTTTCTCTTCGTATCTCTCTTTCGCGAATACAACTCGAAAAAATAAAAACCAGACTTTAACGTATAAATTAAACTTCTGTTCAATTTTACCCCGACACAAAGGTGAAAGTTACGGGACGTATAAACGGGACGGTAAAGTGTATTCCGAAACTGAATTCGCCGAAGCGGGCCGGGAGCGGAATAAAAAGCCGCCCGGGGACTTGCCCGGAGTTACATTTAAATAAAATAGTGCATCTAATCTCCCGGAGTGGCAACACTGAACTATAATGTGCGGCCGTGTAGGACTCACCTTCGCTCAACGCGGAGAGCAGTAATCGAGGTAGGCAATCGATTGAAAGAAAATCTAGTGTATCACATTTAGCGAGATATTTCCACGATTTATCGATGTGAAACCGACCCAGAAACCGAAGTCAAATGCAGAATTGAAGCATCGCGAACTGCTTTTAACAAAATGAGACAGATATTCTGCGATGACAATCTTAACCTGAAACTTCGACAGCGACTGGTCAAATGTTATATATGGTCAGTCCTGCTGTACGGAGTGGAATCGTGGACCCTCAAAGTGAGTAGCATGAACCGGCTGGAGGCGTTCGAAATGTGGATACATCGGAGAATGCTCCGGATACCCTGGACGGATATGGTCAGCAACACAAGAGTTCTTCAAAGAGCTAGAGTGAATAGAGAGTTGCTGACAAATATCAAAATCCGAAAGGTATCGTATTTTGGTCATGTGCTCAGAAGAGTAAAATATGAATTGCTCCACCTGATTCTTATGGGCAAGATAGAGGGTCGTAGAGGTGTTGGAAGGAGACAAATTTCCTGGCTCCGCAATATACGCGACTGGACGGGCATAAGAAGTGTTGGAGAGCTGTTTCGTGCTGCCCAGGACAGGGACGCTTTCTCTCGGGTGATAGTCAACGTTGGGGGGACCTGACATGACACCAAAAGAAGAAGATCGATGTGAAATCGATTACACAAAATATATTTCTTAACGTGGAAGTAAGCAGCGAACCATGTTCTGATTAAATAGCTGAAATTAACAACTATAACAATGAAACAATGCAGATATTAGGAATGAATGTAAAACTGATCTTAGCATAATTAATAGAATTAAAAAAGGGTCCCTCAGATGGTTTGGGCATGTTGAGCGAACGAATGAGGAAAGAACGGTAAGAAAGATGTATAATGCAAGTGTTGAAGGCGCCAGAAAGAGAGGGCGACCGCGGAAGACGTGGCATGACCAGATCAACCAGATACTGGAAGATGGTCCCGTTAGAAGCCTCAACAACCGGCGAGCTTGCGTGCGAAGATGTATGAATGTGGATGAGGCGAGAGTTGTATGTCAGGACAGAAGAGTGGTGGTAAGTAAGTATTTTTTAACGTGGAAGTAAGCAGCGTAACCTTGTTCTGATTAAATAGCTGTAATCAGGAATTCTTAATAGGGTTTTGATTGAAAAGTCGTAGGCTGTGAAAAGGAGTTAAAAAAACCGCGCAAAAAATAAATTATTTAAAAAAAACAGTCACTTTAAAAACATAAATTGTTAGAAAATTAACTGATGTTTCAAAATAATTAATTATTAATTAAAGATAATTTTATTAATTAAAGATAATCGTTTACACTGTGATATTTTTGTAAAAAAATCAATTTTCAATATCTGAAGGTCTGTATCGTCTTATTTGACTTGTATTGAAGCGAATGAATTTTTCATAATCGATATAAGTTACTTTAATGATTGTTCAACCATTTTCAAAAATAAGTTGTATCTATTGATGTTAGGTAAAGGTTGCGTCACTTTAGACTCATTATCAAGGCATGAATCCACCTATAAAATATTGTGAACTAGCTCTGTTACATCCTGTATATAAATTGTACTGCGCTGTGATAATATTTGGAAAAATTGTATTATTATGTACATAATAATTTCGATTGTATTGCGAATTTATCGATATACTACAGTCTGATATAATTGTGTACCAACAGCTTACAACGGTACGTGTTGCAGATGTCAATTTTGACTGAGTATCATTATATTTTGATCGTATTAATCATTGAATTATTAAATTGAATTAAATTCAATAAAGCGTTAGCCCACGGAAGCGAGCGTGCTTTGTCTACACATAAATGAATCCAAGACTAAATATATGTCGACGAGCAAATAAACAACGCGATCCAGTGCAAATTGGCAATTATAATTTTGAAACGGTTAATAATTTCAAATATCTATCAAATCATGTCACGCAGGGAATGTTATGCAAAATGATATTACGTCGAGGATTCAGTGAATATCGCTGTTATTTCGCCCTTGAGAATCTCTTGAAGTCGAAGTTCCTGTCCATCAAATAAAAAATTACAATCTATACTGATATTTTTTTTTTTCAATTGATTCAGCAACATTGTAGATTGCCATTTAAAAAAATATTGATTGTATTATTTGTATAAATCTACTGATATTATTTGATTAATTACACCTACATGTTTCGGAAATACCTTTCCATCATCAGAGTGTTATATATATTTATACTGATACATATTATGCAAGTGACGCACGGGTTCTTCCAAACACCTCGGTAAAGAAACTGAATATTTTTTAAAGGAAAAAGCTTTATAAGTACGTGTAGTCTATGCAGGTCTATGTTGGCGGACCTCTGTTTGTGTGCGTGTGGCATACAACCCAATCAACATCACGCAGACCAAAACTACATAATTAAAAATAATGAAAGAAAGAAGCCTGAACTAACCTTATAGACTACTAATAATGGCGGAAATTTTGTGAAACAATCCATGAAAAAGTTTATCTTTAAATCTTATCTCAAAAACTTGGTTCCAAAAACATCTTTAACAAGAGAATGAAAGTTACTATTTCCTTGTCAATATAGGTACAACCTTATTGTGCTAAAATGATTTATTCGAATACTCGAGAATATTTAACTTTTTTATGTCCTTTATATTCTTTGTCTAAAATAAAACACATGTGGATAACTTTTTTCATTTACTTTTCTAACACCCAAAATCTACGCATTCATGAATAAACCTTTCACCCTTGCTATCGCATTCCCTCCATTCAAGAACTCAGAACTGCTACTAAACTGGTATTTTTTCTTCTATCGCAAGCATGGCACTGCGTTTTCGTCTAACGAATAATAATAAACAATTTTTGTATCTAAATCAAAACTTCATTAGAATCTACTATCCCTCGTATTTATAAATGCGTTTAGTGAGGGAAAAGCCGCGTTTAAGCGAGCGTCCTACGACCCGGAAAAAGAATCGTTATTCCAATTTTGTTCCGGAAAACCGCGCGTGTAGAGAAGTCAATTCGGCCTGAATAATGTGAATATTCCAAATAAAAAATTCAGTCCTTACGCCAAATGGATTGAGAGCGATATTTCTATATCGTTTTATAGCTCCGACGCGCCATTATCTCTTATTTATTACCTATTTAAATCCCATCGTTACATCCATAAATATGTATGTTTTGGTTAACCAAGTATGCCTCTGTGTTAGGGATGTTGCGGCGATGCTCATTCTGAATTGATGGGGGTGATGGTCCCAACTAAGGAGCGAAATGTTCGAATCGATAATGAACGAAAAGATACGAAACGATAAAAAAAAATACCGATTGGATCGATAATGGTCGATAAAGATAAATTAAATTTATCGTTTGATCGATATTATCGTCTGCGTAATCAATAATGAACGATATTAATCGATAAGAGCGGTTTTTTTCGTTACTTATTCTTAATAATTATTGTCTGTGAGACGTACTGTAACAGACCTAATATTTCTTTATAGGATCGTAAATAGTTTGATTGATTGCCCCCAGATTATTAGTCTGATCGACTTATATGCCCCGTCGAGGTCATCAAGACACAGTGCATTATTCTATTATAGTGGAAATGTCAGAACTAATGCATTAGCAAACTCTGTAATTCCCAAATTACACTCATTAGGGAATGAACATGCAGAGGCGGCTGACATTTTTGCTGATAGTATAACTGTGTATAGGACAAAACTGATACAATTGTTTACATCTCAACGAAATGGAAATGGACAATAAATTTTTCTGTATTATTATTTTACCTTTTAACCATTATTATTATTATTTTAACCGTCATTTTTTAAAAATTTTATTCTATATATTTGTAAAAGCCCATAAAGGCGTTAAATAAATAAATAAATAATCGACGAATACCTATAAAAATTGTTAAATTTTGTACAACCTCGAAAATTAACGATTAATTTCGAAATTTTCATATGTAATAAAAATAATCTATTAATAACAAAATTTTACTATCAAAATTACATAAGCATGTAGCTTAATTTTAAAATAGTAAGAATATTGATGGGACACGTAATCCGTGTTCGAATCTCGATTAAACAAAAAAAAAATTACTGGAAACATTAAATTTAATAATGAAAACGTCCCTTAAATCTAAAGCCAAAAAATTACAAAAATGAAAATTGCAAAAATTGCAACTTATTTTAACCATCTTTTAAGATGTATTGATGTACGCAATATAAGTCTTTAATTAGTTTCTTAATTATTATTTGCCTCTGATTCTGTGGAACTTGCACTGATAGTCTCTGAAGGCCCGATGCCAAATATCGTTTTAATAAACGATAATATCGTTCAATATCGATCGCTATCGTTCATTATCGATAATGTAAAATTATCGTTATAGTTATGGAAAATTAACGATCATTATCGTTATTTACCTAATCGATGTGAAACGGAGACTCCGATCCTCAGTCCCAACCTTATCGTCGATAAAATGGCATTCCTGAAATATTGAAATAAAACACGAATATTCGTGATTGAATTTTACCCAAGTTCAAACATTTCATGTAATAAAAATAATCAATCAAATTTATACGGCGATAAGCGATATTTATAGTTTTAAATAATTTTTTTTAAATATTCAACAAATATACAAAAAAAATATATCTAAGAACTATCAAGGGGTAAGATAGACAATTATTATTTTGAAAGTTGACCTTTCGAGATACACTTAACAAAGACTATGTTCATCAAGTTTGTGTTTACTGGGGTATTATGCCGTGTTGTTACGATCTTTCGGGCCGACGTCTGCCCGTACCAGTACAAACTTGAAGATTCTGAGTGGCTGTGAAAACCTAAGAACATTCTTTACTATGTACATAACCGTCAAAGCCCGGATTTGTTATTAAAGCTCAAGATTAGATCCGATTATATACATTTAAGTGTATCTGCAAGCAATCTTAAAGCTCAAGATTAGATCCGATTATATATATTTAAGTGTATCTGCAAGCCTCCCGAACGAATAGCTTTGTGCTGTTCTACTACTTTATGTCAGTAAAATACTCAAAATCAAAAATCGGTCATGGAAAAAAGCAACCTGAAATGTTGTCCTGGAGACAAGTAATGGTTAGCCCTCAAAGGAAGGTGGCGGTCTATGTTGATTTATAAAAACACTTCAAATTATTCCAAGAGAATAATGTTACTACAATTGCAGATTCGAATGTCTAAGTGCCGGTTTCATCAACTCGGTTTATAGTAATATTTCGTTTAAAGAATATATTTTTGCGTTCTCCACCAGTCAAACAACCCCTTTCCGTAAAAGTCTATGCTTTAAAAGAACTTTTACTTTAAACCGGCCCTAAATCAATTTTCTGACATTTTACATTCAATTCAACATGAATTCATTTATTTAATCTAATATTTTAAAGGATTTGATATTTCTAAAAATCCAGTGACATCTCATTTCTAAGTAAATACGTAATTATCACAAATCTAAAAATGTCGATTTTGAATATACTTATTTCTATTCTCAGTTCAGTTAAATTACCTATTTCTAGTTTACGGTAAAATTTCATTCATGACGAACTGTTAGCAATATACGGTTTTTAAATACCTATGTAGTATTTATTAATGTAATTTTTTTAAATGAGATATTTATCAATTCAATCATCTGCTCTCCTTTATGGGTTTTCAGGATAGCAAGATCATGTCATGTCATAAGAGTTGACAATCTCAAAAGTCCACGCTCTCAATCAGAAGAATCCAGCATTCGAGACGACACTGATTCAAGCGGCGAACAGTGCACTTTCAAAAAATGTCCAAGAGCCAGCAGCCGAAACAGGGAGGGCGCCGCAAGTCAGCGGGGGCGGGTTTGCCGTTTGTCATACGTAACACGGCCAATAAAACTTTCATCCGGCCGTGGGAATAAAACATTACGCCGGCGACGGAGTGCGGCGAACAGGTGCGGCGCTCGTAACGTAACAACAAACACCCTTTGTGGCGCGAAAACATGTCGGCGCCAATCGGATTTGCGGATCCGCGACTGCACGTAATGGCGGAGCGCGGGAAAATCCGGAGCCGAAGGAAATTTGACGAGGCCGCCGTGTGTGGCCGGGACGCGAGCGGGCGGAAATGTTCCGAGAAAAGAATTACTCAAGCGCCGTCCCCGCGTAGAGCGGAGGTTCGTTGGTTCGAATATCCCGGAAGCAGTGAAAATATTTAAAAAAAAGATTGTATTATTTGTATACATCTACTTCTTTTATTTGATTAATTACACCAACATGTTTCAGAAAAACCTTTCCATCGTCGGGGTGTTGTCTAACAAGTCAAAATATCAATTTGCAATCATTTATTAGAAAATGATCACGGTTTTGATAAAAATTTGGGACATAAATATATTTTTTAATTGATTCAGCAACACTGTAGATTGACATTTTTAAATTTCGATTGTATTATTTGTATGTATCTACTTATATTTTTTATTAATTACGTCATTCTAATTTGAGATGTCCGAATAATTATGGTTTTTCAAAATTTGCAAATCATTTATTAGAAAATGATCACAGTTTTGATAAAAATTTAGGGCTTTCTATTTTACACATAAATAATTTTGGTCTGAAATTGAATAATTTAGAATTATTAGAAATTAGTAAAGCATGTAATAGTAAACAAAATATTATTAATAATCAATTAAATTTAACTACTAGCCCAATTCTAAAAAAAATTCCAATATGTGCGAGTAATGAAGAACTTCAGTAATAATATTTAAAAATAATTTTTCAAATAATTGATAAAAACAAGAAACAAAAGGCATTTCATTCTGATATTTTGACAGTTATACAACACCCTGACGATGGAAAGGTTTTTATGAAACATGTTGGTGTAATTAATCAAATAAAAGAAAAAGATATATACAAATAATACAATCAATATTTTTTTAAATTACAATCTACAATTTGCTGAATCAATTGAAAAAAATATTTTTTTTCGTTAATTTGTTTTTTTTTTTGTACGTCTTTTCTAATTGATCAATAAAAATTTGTTACAGATAATTAATGCTATGGTTTTACATTAAGACATGAATAACGTACGTTTTGTGATTTCTTGATTATTTCAAGGAAATAATCTGTGAAAAGAGAATTCCACAGATGGCCATATTATATGAAATTGACATTCAATACGATGAACTAATAAATAAATTTAAAAAAATACTATATAAGTGGGCTTGGTGTCCAATTTACCAGAAGTGTATTCCAGAGATAAAGTCCTTGGCTCTGTGAAAAGGTGAATAAAATACGAGAATTTAGCCAATGTTGTGATACAACTTTGACAAACAAAATTGAGATTTAAATTGCTTTGAATGGATCAGAGTAAATAAGGGTGTCGTAATTATAATAAAGTTGTTGGTAAATTAAAAAAGTCTATCTGCTTCACGAATAAATAAAAACACCGTGTTTATTGACGAGTAATTATATTTAAAAAATATAGGGTAACAGAGCCAGAGAAAGATCGGACACAAATGAATGAAGACATTTAAGTTTTTTTTAGATAAAATAATTTTCTTAATCGGGTCAGGTTTGTCAGTTTACCTGTCCCATATATTATTGTTGGAAATAATATTAACCATTTCTAGCTTAATTTATTTCATAACATTTCGTGGATAAAATGAAATGGCAGCTTCTTGAAAACATGTACCTTGTGGTATTTTTCTCCCTTTTTAAAGAAGTTTTTCTCTGCTACCATAAGTCATTACTTCATGTCAAATATTTTTAACACAGCATAAATAGTAATATTTTCAAGTTTTGTTGTTGTTTTCTAGGATTTTTGTTTTAATATAGAAATAAATATGAATTCATATTAAGATACTGTAAAATTGGTCTTCCTTGATTAACGGCAAATAAAAACCAAAAAAATTTTTGTAATAATGAAACATTATTTTTCTGTTTAATCCTTAATAATTAGTTACTACCTACCTATTCATATCTTTAAAAAAATAGTTGTTCGTTCATTCATTGATGATTTTTTGTTCTAAATAAGAGACAGAGTTTTTAAATTAAGGTAATATTGAGTTTTTTTTGCTATTGGTTGTATAATTGTTTTAATACACAGACCGTCAACAGGTTGTTATCGATCATGATATATGGTTTAAGTGTGACATTAGAAAACACAGAATAAATATTTTATTTACAATTTAAAGGTGACATGATTATACAATACTCTATTTATGATAAAGATATTATAATTTGAGTAGCTTGTTGGTCTGAGTAGCTTGTTGGTCTTGTGGTTAGGACACTTGCCTCGTGATCCAAAGGTCGCGGGTTTGAACCTTACTCCAGACTAGCAAGTTAGTCCTATTTTCATAGCACAAGCATTTAGCTTAGTTTGAAAATAGTAAGAATATTGATGTGACACGTATTCCGTGTTCGCATCTCTATTTATTAAAAAAAAAAAAAAATGTTTTTCTCACAATGAAAATATAATTAATGTTTTTTATGGTAAAGAATTTTTTTCCATAATTAGGTAATAATAAATAGTAATTATAAATAATGTTGGGAATAAAATTATTCATCAACAAAATTATCAATTTAAATTATCATTAAATTAATAAATATATTTTTGGTCTACGAAGCACTTAGTGCTATTACCCTACGATACCTTTGAAAGTATTAAAAACGTCGTTGTACTTTAAGGTCGACAGAGGTGATGTTTGATATTCAAATTGAAAACGTGCCGAAAAGAAAGGTGACGAAAATAAAATATTTATTAGAAAAAAATCAAAATCATTCGCAAACAATTTTATGCGGGTCTCAGAAAAGTGAGCGAGGGCGACCGATCGCGCCATTGGAGGACGCAGAAAATCGAATTGAAATATCTAGGTAGTCAATTTGATATTCGTGCGGCATTTAAATGAAACGTAAAATTGAATACATGACCAAAAATATATATAAAAAAATAATTTTATTATTTATTTTATCTCCTTTATATTCATTAATTACACCTACATGTTTCGGAAAAACCTTTACATGGTTAGGGTGTTTTATAAATTGACGATGGAAAGGTCTTTCCGAAACATGTAGGTGTAATTAATGAATATAAATATATACATGTTTCGAAAAAACCTTTCCATCGTCAGGTTTTATAAATTGACGATGGAAAGGTTTTTCCGAAACATGTAGGTGTAATTAATGAATATAAGTAAATTAAAACAAATAATAATTATTTATTTTTAAATGTCAATCTACAAAGTTGCTCAACCAATTTAAGAAAATATATCTATATATATATATATATATATTATAGGTATATACGCCCAGATATTTAATGATGTTAGCAAAAAAGTAATTATGCATATTTTACAGTTAATGTGATTGTTTTATAAATGTTTACTCATCCAAGCCAACGAAACATTATAAATTAAAATTGATGCATTAGCCTAACAGTAAAGTAAATTAGGCTCATTTCGTATTTTCACGAATAATTTCTTAGTCTTTCTGATGAATATGGTAAAGGTACAGGTTTGCCTTATTTCATCGTGCAACCTTATAAGTAATATGAAGACTATTGTGTAAAGCAGGAAAAATAATAATGCGAACATAAAGTCGCGAAAATGTTTCATTTTGAAATCTCATCATATAAAGAAGTTTATTTTATTTTATAAAGGTAATTACATATTAATCCTATTTTACATTATTGTTTTAGCATATAAAACATCACAGGGACATCATTTAGTTAACGTTTTCAAAACAATACTACTAATTGGCAGGTAAACTGACTATAACAGCAGGAATTAAAAATAATTAAAAAAATAATTTTCAAGCATATTCAATAATATTGCTTAATATTCCACCTTAAAAAATACAGAGGTATAGTTACCAGCTGCGAGATCTGTGTAAACTATATCATAGAAAGGACCACAGATGTCTCGAGCATAGCCCATTCGAATATGCGAAAGAAACTGATTTAGAACATAGGTACACCTTTAAAAAATTTAATAATGTGTGGATGTATTACGGCGGAATTGTTGAATGTTGCGTTGTATAAAGTAATTACTTAAGTCAGCCCATACAGGTCATAAGCCCTGGGCAACTCTGTAAAGATTTCCATATACGTTTTCCATATAGCTCCGTCTTTGCGAGATTTCTATGATTTATCTTAATGTATAATAATGGGTAATTAAAAGTGTGCGGTGTATTATAACAGTACTAACTCGTGCACGAATAGTTTAATAAAGAATTCTAAAATAAATGCAATACTTTATGATGCGTATAATTTGAGCATTAAGGCTGGACATCGGACATTCACTGCAAATGCATATTTCGGCGTTTTTTTACAAATATGTGTTTTTTTTATTCATTTATATCAGCATGTACACTCTAGACTGCATTTTTTAGGGCAATAACTTAGATAGAATCTTTGTTATTATATAAAAGTAATAAACTGGACATTATTTATAATAATTAATAAAATATAAGCATTGATCGAAAGGCCGCAGCCAAAAAATCGTTTTTAATGTCCTAGGCGGCGCTAATTTTTAATGAATATTTATATGTAAGAATAATATGTTTTTTATAAGTATAAAGTATACTTCATTATCTAGAATTTTTACTAAGGAAATCAAGAAATATTCAACATTAATAATGTTTTTAATTGGCAAGAAATTTTTACGTTTTTGTTGATTTTAAAACGCTTTGTATTTATATGAAGAGACGATTTTAAACAGTATATTCTATTTACTCCCGTATTTTGAGGCTTTACTCATTAATACAAGTTTTTTTTTTAAAAATAAAAACACCCTAATTAATATTTAAAAATAAAAATTCCAAAGTATGAAATGCGCCAATAAATGACGCCGCTGCCAACGGAATTCTGTCTTGTAATTACGTCATTTATTATTTATACATTCTGATATAAATGAGTAATAAAAACCCACATTTTCGTAAAAAAAAACGCCGAAATATGCATCCTGTTGGAATAATGTACAAATTCGTGGCTTGTCACAGAGGTCGGACCATTATCTAACAGCACAGTATAATCCAATAGACTAGAAATTGGATTATTGACACATCAATTGACACCGAAACCTTCGTGGCATTACACAACCCACAAACAAAGATTCCAACTGAAATTATACGCGGGGCCGGACTACGCAGGCAACGTGTAGCATTATTATAGATTAAGCGCATCACATAAATCTGACGCCTACCACTTGACCCAGAACGCCGCCGATGCATCTAGAATTCCATTCCCAACTTAAATGCACCGGTCATCAGATAAAACCGGTTGGGCGCGGCGGGGAGGCCAGGGGCGGCGAGGAATCCACCATTCGAACCGGTAAGTTAAACGACGCGGACGGGGAGAAGAGGTTCATTAAAAAATAACATTTATTAGTTTTGTGCTTTGAGTGCAATAATTTGAGGTTGAGAGAAGTTGAGAGAGAGGCAAGACTTGCGATACACAGTGGAATTCTGATCCCAGTACTGATGTATGTAAATGAAACCTGGAGCTGGCAGAAGAGAAACGAATGAGATCGCTCAGACTTATGTATGTGTGACAAATCTATTTATGATAGAAGAATGAAGCCGCGGAAGCGGTTAGCTAAATTCGACATGATCGTAGAACAATGACGGATGTGCGAAAAAATCCATATTGACTTTTTTGGATAGTTAAAAAGTAAAAAAAAGAAGCCATCTAATGATATATAAAAGGTGTATTTTTTCTCATTAATTTAACCGTCGTTATTGGAAGTCGGTATAACGACGGTTCTGATTTGCGATCGTAGAACAATGCAGCATATGTAAAAACGTCGTTGTACTGCGCTGACTATACTTGAGGTTAGAAAGGTATCAACTTTAAATAACTAACCCAAGTTTCAAAGGAAAATCTTTTGCAGTTATCGAGCTATGACAAAGTGTCTTTGTGTAAATAAAACTTCAATTTGCTCTCCTGCAAACTTGGAAAAAACCACATGCGTCGTTATTCTACGATTATGACAAATTTAGTCTTCCAGCAACGTTCTATAACCCTTCTTCTTCATCTATTCTATGACCTCAGAATTTGGCGTCTTCCGTTCAAGTTGTCCGGGAGGCAGAGCTCTTGAAGGTACAGAGGCGCCATTTTGCGAGCCATCTTGTTCATCAACCAACACAATTTGAATTCCAATGCCAATACGAAGACAATATTATTCACGAAAAAGGGATGTTATATACGAGAATCCAGATGTTCCATATATTATCCCTGCTGTCGTATTCAGAATATACATATTGTAATCAGTCCGGTCGAAATTTTGTCAGTCCATCATAAATACTGTTACAATGTTCCCACGTGACATTTACGAGTAGATGGGCTAGCTCAGGGAGAAGAAGTCTCCGAATAATTTTTAATCTGTGAGTTGATAAAAGCATGCACTGGGAGTTGTTTTCATATGTGTACTCATTGTGCACTCCCAATAACTTAACTGCAGATTTAGAATTCACAGAAGTTGAGTAAATTGATTAAGAATAAACATTATGGGCAATTAACAGTCAATATTAATAAAAAAAAAATGAAAAATTAAATATACAATGGAAAAATGTCGTGTTTGATTTTTATTGTATTGATTAAAAATTGAGTTCTAAAAAATGAATACCGTTTGCATTAATAAAATAAAGTAAAACGGACATTTTGTTTATTAATAGTTACATAGAGAAAAATAATGGAAATTGTATACACGGGGATGACTATTTCGCCCCCAAATGGAAACGTGTTATGTCCTAGCTTGTTCCGCGCGAAAGTGCCGAAAAAATGGCCAACAGTTACGAGCCCGTAAAGCCGTCGGCCAATTCCAAACGGAGCTTTAAACCAGAGTCAAGGGGAATAAAAGTTCTCGCTGTGGCTGACACGGTGTGGCGTAAAGCCATGTATTCACTAGGGGACAAATTGTCCCTCAACAGCACGCGCGGCATAGAGTCTACGTGACGTTGCAACGTCGTGCACTGTTCCGCGACATCGCGCACAACATAGCGCGGCATTTCTACGTGCCGTGGCAACGTTGCCATGCGCACGGTACCCGAGCGAGCTCACTGCAACATTACGCGGAGCGTCAGTACCACGTGGTATGTTTACAAGTGAATACGCATGCGCTGTATCTGTCAAGATGACAGTGTGGGGAAACGAAATTGTTCTCGAACTCATCGAGCTGTATCGATCGACGATCGCATAGAATGTCCGTCCTTCTTTCTCTTTGCAGTAAATAATTTCGAATTCTCCTCTTACGTTTCGATAAACTCATTACGCAGATACGCAGATGTCATCATAACCTCATACATTTCCGCGACGTGTGGAAAATAATAATTATTTACAAAAAGGACCTTGTTTTTAATAATATTCAATTTACTACAGTAAAACCTCGTTAATTTGAAATTGCGACCCAAAAAAACATTTCGAATTGCGCGGAACCCCGTTTTCGCCAAATGAGATACCGCAGCTGTCAACATAACCTCATCGGTGACATTTCCGCGACAAGATATGCGAGTCC